>JALLPA010000938.1:0-12417 GCA_036939895.1 Thalassiosira exigua
AGCACTCATAGCCAGTGATGGCCCACCAGATGTACTTTAAGATTTCAATTATCTCCGTTTTTTTATATGACGGGAAATAAAATTTACACGTAGTTGTATATATCGGTTCGGCCCCTAGCAACGGATAACAAAAATTGATGTGCGAATAAGTGTACAACTTGTAATGGCGAGCAAAGAAAGAAATAGAATTAACAAATGTGCTAGTATTTTCATCATTTTTATTTAGACCCAATTACTGCAGTGGACTCAATATTTGATTGTCATCTTTCAACAAAAAATGATGCTGATTTGCCTTCCTTTGATCAGTGCAGTTCAATTTGCGATTCCAAAAGCGCAATTGGTCATTTATTGTTTAAACATACCAAATTATTAGTGTGTTCAACATCACCATCATTAAATACCACACCTTGTTCATCCCGAGAGCCTTGGCAATCACTTCCGTCAACCTAAAATTTGCCTGTCATAGCCGTTTTTGAAGCAGATATGTCAGCTTTGCACCTTGGTTTGGCGAAGGTTATGCATGCACTAGGGAATAAAGTTGCTGCATACAGGCTTACCTACCACTCATTGAATGGAAAAAAGAATATTTTGGAATAAGTTTGTTTTTATACAGTGATGAATAGGATTTAGAGCAGATAACCTTACTTCTCCTTTTCAAAGACAAAGAAGAATTGAAGCTTTCAATCACAGGGAGCGATTCTCCTCGAAATTCTGCTAACTATCACATCCCGGCATTGTCATCTGCCACCTTGTGAAATCACGTGAAGTAGGATGTTATAATCTATTAAGAGACTTGAGAGAAGAAGGGCAGCGATATATTCCCCAACAGATGAAAGCAACTAGCCATGTTATATTATGTACATATTTTGCAATAACAAGTTTTGCGTGGAGCATTTTAAATGTGGTTGCTATCTACTTGGTTGCTGTTGCATAGGAGAGGCAAAGTAACTTGCCTGTAGTTCGGTGCTTCCAATCCAAGAAAATTCGTCAACTGCATTTGTGATTCTTGTTTTGTGCGCATGGGTATCTTCAGGTGCCACTTGAAAATCCTCATTTTGCTTTTTGCTTCCCTCTCCCCATGAAAAGCCAATTTCGTCAAGAAGAGATATTCGTTCTTCTGTCAGCATTATACCTTCTTTGTCAGGATTATTCCTTGCGTGTCTGACATATGAACAGAAACTAGCAAGATTTGTATTTCCGTTTCGCTCTACTTCAAGATGGCCATGCATTACTTTGAAAGCCCGTAAGTAATCAATCCACTGCGAAAAAGTCTTCAGCTGTTTCGTGACTGTCCCTTGAAAGCCAATCCCATGCTCTTTTGTCAATTTCATCTCTTCTTTGCACTTTTCTTCAAGATGACCGCGCACTCCCTGGAGCTTCTTCAAATCACCAACTCGCCCTTCAAACGATTTGGAACTTACATTCCTGTTTGGGCTTTTCATATCTCCTTCGAGAAAGGTAACATTATCATCCGCCAGATTGTCCTCTCTAATATCCCCGGCTTTGTGTCTCTCTCCCCATGGGAAACCAATCGAGTCAAGAAGAGATATTCGCGTTTCTGTCAGTGTTATCCATCCAGCTCCGGGATTATTCCGGGCATATCTAACATTAGAACAAAAATCAGCAAGACTTGCATCTTCCTTTCTCGAGACGAGCAGATGACCATGGGCCGCTCGAAATTTCTTCAAGTTCTGAATTCGATCTTCGAATGAGATACGGGTTCGTTTTTTGTTTGGGGTTTCCATTTTTGGGTCTCTCTTCAGCTCCCAGAGAAAGCCAATGTCATTGAGAGAGGTAACCTGATCATCTGTCAATTTCAGGCTACCTACGTTCTTACGTGCTCCTCTGATCTTGGAACAGAAGTTGGCGAGACTTTTGTTGTTGGGCATTCCAACAGCCAAGTGGCCATGCTCCTCCTTGAAAGCTCGTAGCTCTTCTAACCTATCAGAAAATGACTTTCGCGGTGTTCGTGGTCTTACTGCATTTCTTTTTGAGCTCCCCTTGCCGCCGGACTTTTTCCCAAGCTCCCACAGAAATCCAATTTCATTAAGAGAGTTGACCTGATTATCCGTCAATTTCAGGTCACCTTTGTTCCTACGTGCTCCTCTGATTCTGGTACAGAAATTGGCAAGGCTTTTGTTGTGATGGATTCTAACAGCCAAGTGGCCATGCTCCTCCTTGAAAGCTCGAAGCTCATCTAACCTATCAGAAAAGGCCCTTTGTGTTTTGGTTCCCCCTGTCCATGAAAAACAAAGATTTGGAACCTTTTCATGTGATTTGGAGCATAGACGACGAACACAGCGCTTCTTCGGGCTGGCATTGCAAGCGCCACACTCCTCGCATGCCTCTCGCTTGCACCCCTCGCACTCTCCACACGCCACTTGTTTGCTTATTCTCTTCCTGCTGTTGAGCTTGGTGCTATCGGAAGAAAATTTTGGAGGATCCCAATCAAAGCCAATCAAATCCAATTCCACTATGTCTCTATCATCCAGCTTTATCTTTGACGTCTCAGGTTCCCTCCGCGCCCTGCGCAGATCGCGACAGAGCTTGGCGAGGCTTTTGTTTCTGGAGGAGATGGGGGAGTCCCCGTGCTGCTCTTTGTATTCCTTCAATTCCTGTATCCTCTGCCGAACTGGCACACGGCAATCGACCTCCCAAAGAAATCCAATGGAATCCAACGCGGCGATGCGAGCGTCAGTAAGCTTCAACGCATTTGTACGGTCTGGATGCCGTCGAGCGCCCCGGAGTTGGCTGCAGAAGGCGGAGAGTGCCCTATCCATCATGGGCATGACTCGCAAGTGACCGTGAACGCGCTTGTAAGCTTTCATATCCTCGATCCGCTGCTCGAAGGATTTCATTGTGATTTTCCCTCGCTCCTTTACCTTCAACCGGAAGCCCATCGCCACCAGACGCTCGATCTGTTCCTCGGACAGCTTGTACGCTGGATTTTCGCCTCGTCCGATCGCTTTGTAGGACTGTCTTATCATGTGGCACCACCGTGCCAGGGCCATGTCTTCCTTAAGCACGCGCGGGACGTCGCAGTGACCGTGCCGGTCCTTGAAGGACTGCAAGTCGTTCAAGTGCCCGTCGAAGGTTTTCTGCCCCCAGTCTGGTCGCATGTTCCAAACGAAACCCATCAGATTGAGGTGCATGATCCTGCGAGGTGTGAGGATCCTTGCTCCCTTAGATTCACCTCTGTCTATGCACCTCTTGTATTCTCTCATCTTTTTGACAAAGGCTGCCAGATCTTTGTTGTCACTCCTGCGCTGCTTGACGTTGCAGTGTCCATGCTCTCTTTTGAACTGGGCCAGTTCCTGGATCATCTGCTCCCACTGAGTCCTCTTTTTACGGGCACGCTTTCTGAAACAATACCTTCGTCTTTTTCTCGAACCGTCATGATATTCACCCTCAGACTCTTCGCTGGATTCTGACTTGTCATCATCGTCAGCTGAACACGTCCCGGCGTCGTCCGACAAATAATCTTCTGCAGCCGATCGATCGCCCGTTACAAATTCTTCGTCGCCATGGTCGCCAGATCCGTCTCGCAGCATCGCGCCGTAGTCCACCCGGCCCCCCCTGGTCCCGCGCGTCGTCCACGCCCCCTCGGCCTCCGCGGCCATCGATCGAAACGCTCGCGCCTCGTCGTCGGGATTCGCGGGAGTCTCGCCGACGGCGCCGGACGACCGCCCGGCCGCGGCGAGCCGGCCCTCCGCGGCGGCGCGACACGCCCTCGACCATTCGAGCAGCCCCCGGCGGCGGCGGATCGCGTCCGAGATCAGCAGCTCCCTCCCCTGCGTCGCCCCCTCCGCCGCGTTGTCGGCGCCGTCGCCTTCGTTCGCTCCCACGAGCGCCCCGGGGCCGGCGCCGGGACCGGGAATCCCTCCCCTCGGAGGATTCATCCTCAAATCCAGGTCTTCGGGGGGGGGGTCGGGGGAGGGGCCTCCGCCGAGGAAAGTTAATCGGTTTCGTGCTTCCAAGGCCAAGGTGCTTGCTTCGCTGTGCTTCGTGCCGACCGACGGGTGACGGGGGAAGGAGGGCAGTGAGCGGGCTACCTTCGTAATGCCCTCTTTGTACGTAAGGTACATTGTAAGTCAATGGTAAATGATTGGTTTTAAAAGAGGGCAACAAGTATCCGTAGCTTTTGCCCGCATTCTGGAAGAATTGAGAGAATTTAAGGCTTTGGTTTGAAATGTTAGATGTATTATTTCGAATTTGATACGTTTATCCAGACCTCTGAAAAGCAATTTAGTGCCAAAAAAACTTTACTTTATGAGAAAAGTTAGGAATAAATGGATGTTACGGAAGCGTCACGGCTGGCGCTTTAGAGATAATGGATGTAACAAGTGATCTTACTCAAAGCCTCAATCAGGGATCGATCATTCATTCTTCGACCCTCGCGACTCGCGACCCTCGACCCTCGACCCTCGACACTCGACACTCGACACGCCCACCGCACCGACGGACGACGACGCGACGCTCTCGCTCGACGGACGTCAAAGCAATGCCGTCGCCGGTTGAGGAGAACGCCGTCAAGGAAGAAGAGGTGGACGCAGAAATGGAGGAAGAAGACGTCAGGGAGGCGGACGAGAACGCCGTGCTCCCCTTCTTCTCCGACGACGTGCGCGCGGTGTCTCCCGTCGAAAGCGGTCCGGACCGGGGGGACGCCGGTGCGACTTCTGTTTCTGGGCAAGCCGCCGCCTCCGGCGACCGGTTGGGAAACGCCCCTCCTGGTCTCAAGCGTGAGCCGTCGCAGAATGAAACTGGGGACGACGAAAGTCGAGGTCGCGTTGAGCTGAGCAGTAAGAACCCTGTGTTCGTGGAAACGATCGTTCAAGCGTGCCGCGAAGCCCGTGGGGTGGAAGGACGCTGGGTCAGTAGTATCGAGGAAGTTGCCCAGAATGTACTGGACGAATTGAAACCATTGGGGAGGTTTTACAGAAATAGAAAGTCCGGTGAAGGCAAACCTCGCAGGGTTGGAGACGAGGAGGCGCTTACGAGTGAGTTTCATACCGCATTTCGTCTCATGCGAGCTGGGGAGCGTCTTCTGTCTCATCTCCGATTGTCAACATCGTCTGTTACAGTCATACACAAGAAAATAAAAAAGTGCAGAACTCAATATGAAAATAATGACCACGGTAGTTCTCCAACTGATGCTGATCTTATCGTTGGTTTGCGTGATTCAATGAAGTATCAAAACATGACTAGAAGTCACGTTGATCATTTGCTCTATGGCAACAATAATCGCTCCCCCACGGCCATAGCGTCAGAGGAGGTGAAAGCTGTGAAAAGCAGAGGAGGGAGGATTCTGGAGCTTGTTGGAGAGCGTTACCAGGTTGTAAATGACGACACGGCCAGGGAGAGTGAGTGATAAATCTATG
This sequence comes from Thalassiosira exigua, assembly GCA_036939895.1. Lineage (NCBI taxonomy): Eukaryota > Bacillariophyta > Thalassiosirophyceae > Thalassiosirales > Thalassiosiraceae > Thalassiosira > Thalassiosira exigua. The sequence continues at coordinate 5,379 of JALLPA010000938.1, forward strand.
TTTTCTTCTCTTGTGCGACGCAAATAACAATTGTATGACCGTACGAACTTCATTTCGAAGAAATTGAAGAAAATATTCGAAAGAGCCTTGCCGCTGCGAGACGCAAAAGTCCCTCGATTATTGTTATTAACATGAAAAGCAAGAACTACGTGGCAACAGTAGAAGAGCAAGCAAGTCATCTTGCCAAGGAGCATCATGGATCGCCTTTGAGTGCTGGGAAAATCCGTTCCGCTCTGAAAGAATATTTTCAGAAAGCCGGGGTGCGTGCTTTCTTCAGAAATGCCGTTGATGAAAAGGGTATTGCGTGTGGAAAGGCGCTGGACAGTGAGTAGCTTTCACTCTGTTTCTACTTCACATTAGTGCTGCTTTGTTGAATTTCGTTTGCCCGCTTTTCAGAGATGACAAAAGATGTTCGGAAACAGCTACAAAATTTAGATCAAAGAGGATGCGACCTTCTGGAAAATAATACATGCGGTGCTGACGGCTCGATCCCAACTCGCAAGCGAAAAAGTTGTGAAGGCTCAATTTCACACCACACTCCGGGGGAGAAGTGCGACGAAACCGGCGTGCACAAGAAGCAGTGTCAACGGGCGGATGTGGAGGGGATTAAGGACAATGTTGCCAGGCCTGGCGATGGAGGAGGTGCCGCCATCGACCCCAGTCACTTCGCCCTTCTCTCCCGCATCTCAGTTGGCACCCGCCTGTCTGTGTACTGGCCCAAGGATGACGAGTTTTACGTAGGGACTGTGGTTTTGCACTTGGGCACTCATAAGTATGAAATTGCCTACGATGATGGGGACGTAGAAGAGCTCAACTTGGCGAATGAAAGGATTCGAATTCTTGATGGCATTGTTCTGCTGAGCCGCAGAGATGCCAGGTTCAGGGAAAGAGTATACAAAATTTGGGAGGTATTGTATGGGAAGGATAAAAAAGGAGGGCACTCGAATATCGAGGACTTTGCCCGGAGATTTCTTGACGAGTTAAAGCAATTGGGGGATTTGTATAGGAAGGTGAAGTCTGAAGGTGGCAGTCATCTTCATCAGGCCAGCGACAAGGAGGCACTTGAGTGTGAGTCTCATCGAAATGCTCGCACAAGTTAATTTTTCGCTGCTTCTATCTCACCTCGCTCCCTCTGTAAGTCATACGGAATGATATCATTAGGGGTAGAACAGATTATTTCCGTTATGTCGGATCATCACCTGAGAAGGGTGCAGGCGCTTGTAAAGCCAGAAAAGTTCCTCCATCATACACCAAGAAGTTTCCTGGTGGTCCCACTGATGCCGATCTTGTCATTGGCAGACGCGACTCTCAGAAGTATCAGAAGATGACTGAGAGATATGTTGGTCTTTTGCTCTTTGGAAAAAGTAAATTGTCCCCCACCACAATTGCCTCAGAGGAGGTGAATGCTGTCACAAGCAACGGAGGTAGAATTTTGGAGTTGAAGGAAGAACAGTACGTCACAGTGAACAAAAATGAAGCCATAGAAAGTGAGTGAAAGAATTGTCTCTGCATACTTGGTTTCGTATTTCCAATGCGGCAGCCAACATTGAACGTCTGCAATTCATTTCTAGGATTTGCAACAAATATTCAAAGCAATCTTACCAATGCGAGACTGAGTCACCCTGAGATTGTTGTCTTAAATTTGAAAAGCAAGGCATACAAAGAAAAGATCAATGAGAAAGCATATGCCGATCACGATGGCTCGCCTTTGAGCGCGAAAAAGATTGGAGCTACTCTCATGGAGCAATTTAAGCAATCCGGTGTGTGTGCTTTCTTCAAAAATGCTGTGGATGAAAGTGGGATTACGGAAGGTGAAGCACTAGAGAGTAAGTTCGAACAAGTTGAGCCACATGAACTGGAGATGGACCAGTCTAGTTTTCCTGACCCATCTCTTACAATTCATTTGACTTTTCAGAAATAGTCAAAGACATTCAGAAAAAGGCCCAGGATTTAATTGACGATGAAAACGAATCCTTGATTATGAACAATGATGAATACTATTCTTCCACACGAAAGCGTAGAAGTAGAGAAGATTCACACATTCACTGCCCTCCAGGCGAGTACATATTTGATTATATCAAGCGCATTCTACCCGCCCATGGATGGAAAGTGAGGAGGAAGGTAAAATCAGCATTGGACATCTATGTTGCACATAGGGAGGTATCGGTATCTGAAAATACGAAGGGAAAACCTCAAGAATTCTCTGGTTGGTCCAACATTCTTGATGAGCTGTACCGATGTGGATTTTATGAGGAACATGTTGTCGGAACAGAAGAGGGGAAACAATGGTTAGATCAGGCTGGCATCCTTGACAAGCCTTACTCAATTTTCCGGGAGGAATTGATTCAAATGAGAGGGCAGCAGAAAGGAGAGCAAGATCAAATCCACGCTAGCAACAACTTGGAGCAAGATTTAAGGAAGAACAGGAGCAGTGCCCGTGAAATGAGTCGTCAGGACCGCAAGTTGAGAAATGAATATGGTACGTTTCCGGCTGTATTTTTTCTGAAGTATGTAATTCCTCTAACACCTGTGACCGAATTTTCCTTCAGAGGGAAGCTCAACATCCCCTGAAAAGCATAAGGGCGCGGCAATTAAGAATGACTCCACTTCTAAGCTGATAAAAATGGATAATAATGTTTCGCAAAGGAGTGGGACATCTTCTGGTGCGTAGAATGCCGGTTGTACTAGTTAGCTCTTTCACTGCCCACTTATAGCTTGATTTTATTTTTTCAGATAAGGCAGTGACCAGCGAAACGTCACGCAAGAGCTTACTTGCTGCTCCAAAAGTGCGGGAGAAAGTTGTGCAAGTGTACAGACGCATCAGAGCAACATTATCAAAGACAGAGCATCATGTTGCTGAAGATGAAGGCAAGGATGAGCTCATGGAAATGAAGAAGGATTTATATTCGCACCTGAACAAATGGTTGAAAACTAGGTATGGATCGGTTCTTGAATCTGACCTAGATGCGATCCAAACATTGACGAATGAGTTTGAAAGTGTTATGAGCGACCTGGAAAAAGAAAATGACGATCTCGACAGAGCTACATGTTTATCCATCATCGAGGAATGTAAAAGAAAGTTCCTGATAGTTGAAGGATCTGTGTAAACAATTGGCTATTCTGGAGCATTATTGTGATTTTTTCAGCGGTGCCTCCCATCAATAACGGTCACTTTACATTTTGATGCATGAATTCCAAGTTTTTACAAGTTAAGAACTAACTTTTGACACGCGTGACATGCCAATTTATGCCTTTTGCGGCTCTCTTTGAATGATAAAGTTAGGTCTCTTTTAGAATAATTCCCATTTGCCATAATATTCCTTCTATCAGGCGACCTGAGGTGATTGAGAATGAAATCAGTCGAAATGGATCTTTTAGGCTCATTGGCCTTGCCGATTACCATGGAGTGATTTGGGAATATTGATTATTTGTGCACGCAGTGATTGATGGAAACTAGAAGATTTTTAAACCCCCCCCTTGCCAAAAAATACCAGTTGGTGTGACAAATAAATTGTCTCCACAGACAGACGGCCAAAAAATGAATAAAAAATGTCAATTTGATACTTACTGGTATCATATTTAATCTTTGTAAAAACAAAAAAGAATTCCGTTTCCCTCTTGACAAAGGTGACTTTGTTGTCCCCAACAGACGCATCGAAGTCGTCAATTTTTTTAATTGAAAAAAGGACGGTCGATCTTTCGGCGAAAAAGGGACAAAACACTAACTATTCCCATGTTAACTCTATTTACGTCTTTTGGATTTCTAGGTTCCGACGCGAATTGGCAACCATTTACGAGTGTGCACATCGAGTGGTGACCGGCGACATGCGTCAATGCATCGGACTATCCTGGTACAATATCATTTGTGTCTGTACCCGTATCTGTTGTTGCCAGCTACCATAGGCGATGACAATGAGCCTGTAGTGCATTATCATGCCAACCTCTCGTAACCCAACATTCTCATTGCTAACGAGCGATCAAGTGCAGGAGAAAAATGTGGGATGAACGGCTAGACCGGGGCAAGAGGCAAGGGACAGGGACATTAAAAGTCAGCAGGGATGGAGCGCTGGGGATGAAGCATTGAGGACAAAGCGCTTGAGAAGAAGAGGAAGCGTCGCCCACTATGGCCTTATCGAGGTCTCACCCTTGCCCCTTCAAATGATCACAGAGAGGACGAGTGGCCCTCGTGGCTTGGCAGTTGGGGTGATATCTCGGTGTATGCTGAGGTCAGGAGGTGGACATGGTGGATCAGCAACAATCAACGCGGCTCCATCCCAAGGGAGAAGATGAGAGGAGCTGGTCATGAGAAGGCGAATTGGGAGGAGGCAGTGACGGCCGCGGGGTGGCGGTTTAAGAGGCGTGTTTGCCAGAAGGCACAAGGAAAGAATATGCGAAGGCAATTGAGGGCAACATGAGGCCGAATGAAGAAAGCAAAGATCAGATAAGAGCGTAAACTCCGGGCCACACACTAAGAAGCATGTAGCATTGTAACATTAATTAATTTATCATGATTGCTAACAGTTACCTGGCTCTGCTGTCATACCTGCTCAAATCTCCTGCCTTATCAATATCTTACGTTGCATTCCTCTTTTCTTCAGCAAATCAAGCATGTTGATTTGACTGACCCTTCCCAAATCACAAAAAAGCGCTTGTCCCTGCTGTGCTACTTGGTTTGAATTCAAAAAACCTGTTTTGGGGTTTCCTTGCTCGAGATGGGCTCGAAAAGATGTAAATCGAAAGACGTAAATTGAAAAGTGCTAATTTCGATGTCGTCATCGTTCACATGCTGAGGCTTCTCTTGTGAGCATTCGGGGAATGTTCAGTACTCAAAGAGCACTTGTGACACTATCACATACCCCTTTACACATTGTTAAACACATTGTTAAACACACCACAAGGTGCTGAGTACTGGTCAGACCGGCAGCCGTCGAAAGCTGGGCAGATGAAAATTGTCGGAAGCTAGTTCTTAACTTGTACTCTGCTTTAAAGACGCGTAGTTTTTCAAACAGTGTCAAACTAAAGTTTTCAAGCAAACTCATCATAGTGTATTTTGAAATGTTATTTTCTCTTTGCATCATGCCATAAAATAGACATGAGGAGGTTGGATAGACTCCCTTTGACTATTGTACAATTACTGCGACCGCAAATCCGAGAAGTGTTTTATGCAGTCGAGCAGAAAGAAAACGAGCAAAACAAAGTACCAGTACCAGTACCAGTACCAGTACCAGTACCAGTACCAGTACCAGTACCAGTATCAGTTCCTACATTTTTCCTACGGCATCAGGGTTGCCCAATCGCCACCTGGCCTTCCTACGAACACAGCCTCATCCTTCCCCGAGGGACCAGGTATTGGTAGTCAATGGTATAGGCAATGACAACTATCTAGTGCGTGGCAGATCCACCAACCTCCCTGACCCAGACTAGCGAAAAGCAGATCAAAATGGACCAGTAACACCGGAGAACATGACAATGAGCTTCCCAAGGCGAGCTCAAGACAAACCAACAGTGGCAACTACATTATTCACTCCCTAAACCCTTTTGGGGGGTCAGAGAATGTCAGGGCAATAAACAGCAATTGCAGAAGCGTACTTCTAACAATCTTATTTCTGACGGGATTGGTATGAGCGTAGGGTGTTTGCAAAATGAAGGGGGGGATGGGGGTAGAACTTGCAGTTGTCATTTGGAGGCCCTGAATGAGCAAAAGGGGCCACCCCCCAAGCTCGGCAGAGCCTCCAAAAACAGATACAGATACGCTAACAAAAAAGTGCTCTTGACCTTCCGACCTCCTTTTCTGGCCATTGGCTTCCTTCCCTCTAGTAAATTAGGATAGAGCAAGTCGCTCCGTAGCACACGTCGTTCTTCTCATTGGCATAGTATTATAGAGAGGATCATCTTTCCCCAACCCTTCCTCAATGTGGTTGCTCAAGGCTGGATTGGGGGACACCAGCCCACCGCTGTTTTTGTCGCCGGAAATTAACCGCTGAGGCGGTAGTTGGGCTACACAATCGCCCCTCGCCCCATTGCCCATTGTCTGCCAGTCATAAAACTGGCAGAGCAGCCCCGCCTTCGCCTCTAGTTCCACCACCCTGGTGGACACGTCTTGTAATGGAGGGCACTCGTCACCTGATCCTTCTCCTTGACTGACGATGACTACATTGCGACATCCATCCCAAGATCATTCTTCATTCCTGACAATGATCATGTGCCAGGACCAAAGGGGCCTCACATCTGAGAAATCAGAACGCGTCAATGTACGGGAAGCAGGACAAGGTCGGATTGGGGGAGGGCCAGCCCATGCTCATCACCACCGTCTCGTTCCTGTGACCAGTCCCCGGAATCCCAGCAACGATGTTGCCCTGCTTGGGTTGACAATCGCTGAGATGGACCTCCCCATCCCCATCAAGGGCGTGCTCGTCCCACATGACGCGATCAACGCTGTTGAATCTGGGTGCTTGTGCCGCGAGCAACCACAGGGGTTGACAAGTGAATGGGACCATCTTGGTGATCGATGACCTCCCAGCTGTTGTTGCAGGGCATTGTCACAGGGCTACACAATCACTTTGGAGAGAAATGCTGGCATATATCCCCACCCTCGTAGACAGTGGCATGCGGTTGCTGGGGCGCCTAGTGCTGTGGGTGGTGGCATATGACAGCATAAAGGCAATGTTAGATAGGCTGAGGAAGGACCTGATTGCCAACATGACTAGTCTCGAAGTATCGACAGGTTGTTGATCTGGCCATGGGAGAGGATTGTGTCTGCCAGGAGTGTGTGTGGCTTCCACGATACGATGTTGCAGGGCAAAATGTAGCAAAAGAGCAAAGTGAAGGAGAGTGTTCTACTCTCTGAAGCAGCACAAAGAATGGCCAAATGAGTTTGAGTATCCATCTCCACCATAGTTGTTGGATGTTAGAACGCCCCGTACACAGCGTAAGCACAGATATTTAGGGTCTATTCTGAAGGTTAATATAGAGATAGTCCTAATACCATGACCGTCTACAAGTGGTCATTACTGCCTAATCTACGCAAATATGTAGCAAC
>JALLPA010000939.1:0-12416 GCA_036939895.1 Thalassiosira exigua
TGGTGGAGAGATATAGAGAGAGTATGCTGTATGGGCAAATCGAGGGCGCTGAATCCAATGGTGGCGTCTAAATTGTTCAGAAATGTCGCCAATAATGTCATTTTTACATTTAATTAGGTCAGAGTTAAGTTCGCTATAGCGAACTGGACTTAGAAGGAGATAACAATCCCTCATGTCCATCTTGAGAAAGGCCAACTGACACCGTTGAGCTCATGACCCGTTTGGGTTTGTGGATGCGCGAACGTTGGCGAGAAATCTTCGGGAAAAGAAAGCGAGAGATTGGCGAGTTACAATTTGTCTTGGGACAGTTGTATGTAAATAGTATTATCAAATACTAATAAATAATAATCCTGAAGAAGTTATATTTGTTGATATTCAATAATAATTTTAAAGATAATTTTGTTTTTCAATAGTGCTTGACATTTGGCAGGCAGACACCACTCAAATAGTGTTTTCCCTGTTTTCCACCTTCGCCTCCTCCACCACGCACTACAGGTGGAGTGCGACAAGGTGTATCCCCCTCACTCTCGTTGTACCCCCTCCCTGAGACCAGCCTAGCCTATTGAGTTGTACCCCCCACTTGGCAACCACCATTAAGGATTCCCCAAGTTGTACCCCCCTCAGGGTCATCCCAGCTAGGAACTTGTACACCTCAGGGGGATACACCTTGTCGTACCCCCCTGAACACTCCACCCAACAACCTCTGATAGGGCTTTCATTATTCGAAGCAATTAAGGGGAAACAAATCTAATTGGTTTATTAAAAAAGAATTTCATATTAAAACGCATAAATTTGTTGATTTACGGTATGATATTTTCGATTTTGTAACGATTATAATTTTTTAGCGGGACGTCGTTGCAAAACATCCGACATATCCCGTTTTATTTGTTGTCCTAACCCGCCGGACCGCGCTCCCACCGCCATTCGTCACGCACGAATCGTCGCAAAAAAAAACCAATGATGCACGCACGAGCCGAGGTTGAAGCAACAACACTATTATTGGCATCGAGCGTCCGCCTCGCTCCACCATCCGATCCCTCCCTCCTTCTCGCCCCAGTCCCAAACGTGGCTTCGTCCAGGGACTTTCTTCAACCATCGCAGGCCCTGCGGTGTCCACCGAAAAGGCGCGCGGCCTCGCTCGGTCCTCAACATATCGTAACCCTGTGATGCGAGCGAGAGTGACGCCATCCACTCGATCCGACGAGAAAGTGGAAAGAGTTCCGACGACATCACAGGTGTTCAGGCGACAGGGCGGGCGACCGACCCGCGCCATCCAAAATCAAAGTTCAAGTGAAAGATGCGTTTCATCAATGCTGTCGAGCCCACACAAAGCATTCCATCTTATCCTGCATATCCATAGCGCCCATCACTTGCAACAATATTGTTGCATCTCTATTTCGATTTCGATGCGTATGGCATTCTCGCTCTTGCTCTAACGAGGTCGAGGGCTTTGCATTATTGCTTCGAGGCGGCCAGGGGCGGCACGTCATAAAAACGTCAGCCGTCGGCCGCCTATGCCCAATGCCTATGCCGAGCCCAGCGATCAGCATGACGCCGGGCACGGCCACCCATGGCGGCCATCCGATCGATCCGAAAACGCCGCGCTCGCAGCGGGACGGTCCGGTCGAGGATTCTCGCGGCGCCGCGATGCCGCAGGACTGCAAAGAGTCTGTCGCGTCCGCACCGCCGACGCAAGAGCGCCTGCAGCCGGTCGGTGACGGGGACTCGCAGACGAGGGCTTGCCCGGCCGACGTGGGAGATTTGGTGAAGAAGGCCAAGAAGGCCGCCGCTTCGTTGTGGATGATTTTGCACGCCCAGGTTCGTTCCCTCTTCTCTAATCGATAGGAGCACACATCTTGTGAGCACTCGGACGACTGTACCTGAACCTCTCGTCGAACGCTCGCGTCATTGCAGAACTGCCGCCTCCCCGCGGGCACGTGCCCGCACCGCGGCTGCGCCGAGTGCCGACTCCTCCTCGTCCACGTCAAGACCTGCCCGGCCGGGCCGGGCTTCCCGTGCCCGACGAAGGGATGTCGCGAGACCCGGACGTTGCTCGCGCACTACCGCCGGTGCAAGGACCTGCGCGCGAAGCAGGTGGGGCTCGGGCGGAGGGCCGGGTCGACCGATCGGAGCTGCCTGGTGTGCTCGCTCGTCGCGCGGTACGCGCGGAGCGCGGCGGACAAGACCTGTAGAGGGGTTCGGAACGGCGACGCTTCGTCGGTCCTGTCCTCTTCGAGAGACGGGAAGTTCAGCGTCGAGCGGGGGTTGCCCCACTTCGCGGACCCTCTGCGGAGGACTCCCTCTATGACTCTGATGCCGCCCCCTCCGCCGAGGGCTCGCCCCGTGCATCAGATCTTGGGCAGTTCGCCGAGTCCTTCCCAGCTCCTCTACTCGAACGCGGCGACCGTCGCGGCCGCGACGGATCTCCTCGCGCTGAGGACCGAGCGCGATTCTTCGTCGCTGAGTAAGAGCCTCGACGGCACTGGGACGGTGCCGTTTCCCATCCTCAGGTGCGCCAACTCGGAAGGTATCCGGGAGGAGGAACTCGTCGTGCCCTGCCCCGTCGCGTCGAAGGTCGGTCGTCAACGCGCCGAGAGCTACGACGAGCGAAAATCTCGGGTCAAGTTCTCGCCCACCGTCTCCAGCAAGTACTACTTCGATGACGCAGAAGACGAGCAGCACGATTCGCTGCCGCTTCGCGTGACATCGAGGCCGCGCTCCGCTTCGTGTAGCAACATGGTTTGCAACAGTAGCGATCCGACGCTATCGCCGGGGTGCGATACCATCGCCGAAGAATCGATGGAGCACGAAGGGCAGGTCTTTCCCATGGACTGACACGAACGGCAGTTACCTCGTTAACTGCTTCCAAAATTGCACAATTTTGCTATCTTCATCATGCATCTAAGCTAACCCACCTGTACAAATACACGATTGACATTCCAATCAATCTGCATATGTATACAATTCAGCCGAAATCTGCCATAATTGACCCACCTCATCGCGACCCTCCGATGTCGCAATCATCGAAACGAAGGCATCCATACTCGCAGCAGAGGGTGCGCCAGAAGGGTTCCTTACACGATAAACAACTTCAGTAGTAAATTTATGTGATTGGACCTTACTTTTATCAGCAATACATTCATCTACTACGACAGTGATTAAGAAGTCAACAAACATACCCACGACCCACGGTATGTGAACGGATCGCACACTCCACTCGGCGGAAGAGGATGACATGCATGGGGCTGAGGACTTACGGCACATGCAATTGATTGGGTCAGCAGCCCAAGGTATGTCCTGCCTGTTGGACAGGTTGCATATAGAGGGGCACACGGTTGCTAGACGGCTGCTGTTAGGGTGCCTTATTACAATGTTGAGGGCAGGTTCCTTTGACAGCCCAGCAAGAGAGGTGGATGAGGTTTGCATGACAAACTCCAGCAATTGATGATGAAATTCAGAGCAGAAAGGATGTTAGTTCCAGGCCAACACAGCAGATGAGTATTGCACCTTTGAGCAGTTCATTAACCAATGCACCAAGTACATGCCTTAGAGACCATGTACATAGTGTCAGTGAGTTTGACCTAGTAGTACTAAATTAATATCAATCTTTAGCCTACTCGAATGGTTCCTAAAATTAGTCTAAGTGACTATTTGATTGGTCCAAGTGATAGCACGTCTCTCTGGCTTTGATTCGGTGCTCTTGGATTTGAATTCGAAAATGCCTTGGCTGAGATTTTTTGTCTTTCCTGAGCTGCAAGGTTGCCAGGGAATCGAGGGCCCCGAACAAACCGCTGTGTCCAACGACCTTGAAACCGTATGACACCTTCATCCGCTAGTCCTCTGTCTGGCCCTTTGTTTCAAAGTTCTGTTTTCAAACTGGCATTGATTTCAAAATTTTGAACTAACCTCAGAGCCTGGCCCCACTCCAAAAGAGCCAAGTTCTTGCTGACTGAGGCATGGTGGGTCTCCAACCTTCGCTCAGCGTGCGAGCAGTATTGCTGAGCATGTTGGTCGCCCCCCAAGATGAAGTCTCCACGAAGGGCACATCGCCCAAATCCTGGAGTTTGAGTCAAGGGCTGACCTCGACAACTTTCCATCCTGTGCTGAGAGTTGAGGAAGTGAATCGACGGCAGAGGGTACATGGGTCCCCAAACCTCAGACAACTTTGCTGTGCAAAGGTGTATCCTTTGGTTGGTGGAGTTTAGAATGGTTGCAGCGAGTTCCATTCTATAAGTCACTGACTCAGGTTCCCTGCTGTCTTGATATCTCCTACTGAAAAACTGCCGTTTCGTGAAATAGTGGATTTTTGTTGTTGAAGTCAAATTAACATTTTACTATGCACACATATGATTAAAATATTTTTTGTGGTCATGATGTCCCTTAATCAACCCCCATTGTGATATTAATAGCCAAGATCCTCTGATATCCAATGGTTTCAATCAGGTGGTAGGGGGGGTGTGCCATTGTCAAACTTGTTTGTTCTTCTTGTTGTGTAGTGTGCCTGTTGTCCGTCTACAGCTTCAAGGATTTGTCTGAGGTAGCAGGGCCTTGGGCTTTGATTCATGTGATACTTCAATTCAATGATCACAGAGAGAAACATTTAAATTTAGTGCCAATCTTGGTAATCATTTGACTTACGAAATAATTCACTCTGTTCCCCCGATATTTTCTCTCTTGGTTTTGTCTATTCGTTTAACAGAAGTTTGGAATGTTTTTGTAGAAGTTTCACCTACGAGCATCAGCTTTATAATGTGAACATGAAAAGTTTCCTTCTATTGTCTTCTTGTCAGCATGTTGATATGAAAACCAAGGTTGAAAATTAGGTATGCAATTGAAAGCTTAGTCACCAAAGGATTTTTATATTCTTTGGCAACTAATTTGAGAAACTAATTTTCCAATCCACAAATCCAAATGATTCTCGCGTTCAAACGTACATCTGCACTTAATAGGCATTGCTTTCTATGTTTTCGTATGCTCTCTTCTATCTCTTCTCTATCGATAGCGTACTCAATGCTTTTACCTCTGCAAAAGACAGTACCAGACTTGACAGTACATACAAAAATACCACCATAAGATGACGAACAAGATGATAGCATATTTGGATTACATGCTGATTGTGATAGTAAGTAGATAGTGTTGAGTACATATGAATTTTATTTATATCAGTGGAGGATATGGGAATAAGCATGGTCATCCCATTTTATATTCACTTAAAAAACAAATTACGTGGAAATAGATGCAGGTAGAACCTACAGTTTCTAGTTGAAACTTCACTGAAGTTCCAACTAGAAACTACAGGTTCTACCTGCATCTGAAATCTGTGCACAAACATGTCCAAGACTTGACTTTGGATATAGTAAAGAATACAAAATTATACTACTTTCAATGAGCTGACTCAAAAAGTGTACAAAGACTATTAATTCCAAAAGGGTACCTAAGATACGAAACACAATCAACATGTATCCAATGCTGGGCTATCGGCATATCTGATATTCTTTTCGGTGGGGAGGAACCACAGTCATGGACATGGGTACAAAATCATATATTTATAGAGCCAGGTTCGCTCAAATTCATACATGGATTTTAACTAGGTCTATCTCTGCAAGTTGTTATCGTATGTAGAATGTAAGTATTTTTATCTGTACATTCACATAAGAGGCAGATGCTCCGCGCTTGAATATGTCAAGAGTTGAGAGTATGTGCCTCGATTGTGGTTTGGTTATCGAATTGAGCTTCATGAAGAAGTCTTTTGGAACCTTTGTGATTGTGATGACAATGGTTGATATTCTCTAATGGTATGGGGTTTGACCTATATTATTGACTCGAGTTCAAGCAATGAAAATAATAAAATATTTATCCTTAATCTCAATCCAGTCCTAACACATCATATATGAAATCATGGGTAAAATTTTGTACACAGTTGTCCCACAATCTCATCGTTGGTTGCTCGTTAAGGTCACATGTCAGTCGGGAGTTCTGTTGGCATAGTTTTTTTCTAAGCAATCAATTGAGTTGTGGGATGTATTATTTGAGGGTACCCAAATCTAGGGTAGGATCCATATACCATGGGGAAAGAAGTGTTACTAGGGGCGCCACTATATACCACAATGGAATGTAATAGATGTGCTCCAAACAATGATACGAAAACGAAAGGGTCAAATGAAAGCCCCGCAATGAAATGTGAAAACAGCACTACAACCAGCAGACATCACCAAAATTGTGCATGTGGGGGCAGTGCATCTAACTTGTGTGGTTTAGTGAGTTGTGTGATTGTTACTTAAGCGTCCAATTGGGCAGATGCAGATGCAATGGCCAGAATCAGGCAATCTCTCTGTTTTTTTTTCAGCAGCCATTGGAATTATTAAGTTTTCATTCTCTACAATCTTTTGCATAGCTAGAAGTGATTAATAAATGAGATGCTTGGGTCGATGGGGGTGACATGAGAGGATGAAGATTGAAGTGGCCAATGCAACCAGTGAGGAAGATTATAATATATTTATTCAGGGATTACATGTTTTAGGTTTGGCTTCTTGTGTTGTTTTGAATGATTTATGAAGCCTGATTAGAGACTCAAGGGTAGCAATAAATTACTTCCAAATGTCACATTCCATGGAAAGTAAACATTGACGAAATGATCATACCTTTTGAATTGCTTCCAGTATCACTACAGTCATCAGTGAACGTTTGCATTTGCATCAATGACAAGGAAATTCATACATTGTTTAATGTTGGTAGTTGAGTGACTGTCTTTACTGTGATCAAGTAATGCAATGGCTCTTGCTACATCCTTCCAATAAGGGGATTTCAAAGTGAGTGATAACTTTTCTTGTTCGTCCAACCTCTCTAGTCAGCAAAAAGCGGCAGCAGCCAATAGAACATTATTGCTATTTCAAGGGGGCTGGGGATGGCCAGTTCGTCTTGTTCACTCAGAATTATTTCACAATGTGTCCTGCCACAGCTTGAGTGACTACCATAATGAACACCAATACCACATTGGACACATCACAATTTTTTGCCGGTGACCTCACTGGTCAAGTTGCTCTTTGAGTTTGGGAGGAAACACCTGTGACTTGGTGAAAAATTCAAAAACATACCAATGGCATCTGACTTATGCAATTTAGGTTTACAACTAGGACAACGACCTAAACTCCTGACTCGGGCCAAAAAAAAAAAATTGAACTTTAGGAACATTCGAGCTCATCAAATTTTTAACTTTAAGCAATTAACATACACTAATTTCCTCGCAACATCGACCATGATTCTTGACACAACATGAAGACAACATACGCACCCGCAGTTAAGATTCCTGTGATCACAGCTAAGTAGACCAATGTGACTGAAAGTGATGCAGCTCTCATGTTGTTGACATGATGAGATTCGCCAAGGTCTGGTCTTTGATTAAGAGTTTTCCGGGCATCTTTTACCGTCGATATTGAGCCCGCAGAGCGAATCCTTTGGTGGCTTTTCGAAAGAGACTCTGCAAAGGGACTTTTTTGGTATAGAACACTCTCCATCAACTCTGCAGCACTGCTCATGCGCCTTGTAGCGATGTTGACTGGGCTAGTTGCATTGAAGGATAAAGATGACACTCTAGATTCTAGTACCCGTTGTTCAGATCGACGTCTGCCAAAAGAACCCAGAAGGTCATTATTGACGACTCCAGATTCATTGCCGTCAGGAGAAACGGATTTTTCTTTGCCACCAGAAGTTTCAGAGTGAGCGAATGACTCTTGGTCCTCATCCATTTCGGCAGCAAGAGACTTCAGTTCAACAATGACTGCGTTGCCCCAATCAAGCACTTTGCTCGAATCAATATCGTCAAACTCCGAAGCTTTTGTTTCCGACAATGCTACCTCCTCATCTTCATTGAGTTTCATTTCTTCATCCATCTCGTCTATCTCATCTATTGACCTACCGCTTCCTGGAATCATGCTTTCAGCAATAATTTCCTGGAACGTGGCTATGGTTGAACGATTGGTGGAGTCTTGTGCATTGATACTATTCAGATGGACCGAAAGTTTATCTGCAACAGACGAGCACCACTCTTTGGCCATACTCTTGGTGACATGTGGCCTGATCCCTTCCGTAACAGTATGGCGCAATTGCCGTTCAAGAACCGCGACTGTTGGCTTGGCAGTGAGCCCTGCCAGGCAAACATCAAGAGACGATGCCATGGCCAAGCTGGCTTTGACAAGCGTGTTCGACGAATCATTGTTGCCTGCATTTAAACTCATTTGTATATTGGATGACACCCCTAAGCCGGATGTGTCACTTTCTTCAAAGAAATTTTCTTTCTCGATGCCAGGAATGCCAGGAAACACAACATCAAGCATCTCAAGCACTTGATGTTGGTCCTTTTTGCCACATCCTTTCGCTGAAACGGATGGATCGACACGACAATCATTCAACATAGTTCTCTCGTCATTTGTCAACATGGCTCTCCTTTTCATTTTGCGGGAAATTGTGCCATGTTCGCGCTCACAGTAGAACATCTGCCGCAGACGAATTTCTCCTTGACCGGCTCCATCATTTTCACCTGCAAAATCACCACACTTCAGAAACTTGTGATGGGTTACAATGTCAAGAGAGAAGCAAAGTACATACCTTTCCCATAACCATAGTCTAGTTGGTGCATTGGCCATTGCATGAATTTGAAGTCAAAGGGATCAAATTTATGTGAGTGAGCACTCGAGAATCGCTTCGGATAAAATTTTGTGAAATAATGTCCACTCTTGCATAGGTAGCCGCTGTCGAATCAAACAGCAAACGATTTCAGTCTCATCCAGCACATACACCTCGAGCCCAAAAGCTCCGCACATGAATCCGCAACTTGCGAAACACATCGCTCCCCTCAACTCGAATTATACCAATATAAGCAACACCATCAAAACAGACACCACGCAAACCACAATGCAAAATCAGTACCCGTACACAGAGGGATCTAAACCAACTCACGAACGATGGCCGCATTCAACTTATTCTCGTCTTTGACGATCTCTTCTTCCCTCGCACGTAGATCCATCTTTATGCCCTCCGGGCTCTTTCCTAGGAGAGTGAGCCTCTCTTTCATCTTCTTCATTTCCTCGTCGATCACGTCCTTTGGACGAGGCATCACACGAGGAACGTTCGGTTTGACTTCGACCGCACGCAACGTTACTTTGAGTTCGACGCCCCAGCGAAGGTCTTGCGCCGACGGCTCTTGAACGAGCGTGGCGGTGAGCTCGCTCGGCTTGAGCGGATCGTCGATTCGCTCTTCCATGCTACGTTGCACCATTACGGACGCGACACTGACTGGGAAACTCGCAATGACGTCGTCTTTATCTAAAGATGAGGCAAGGTAGGAAAAGAAGAGGTCTTGAGCGAGCAGAGACGCAACGACGACATGAGGTGCATGCCTACATACCTGGGAAGGAGACTATGCGAATGTCGATGATGTCATCCCAAAGCAACACATATTCCTTTGGCTTGGCAATCATGAAGTCATCCTGGAATTCGTCTTCTGGCTCATCCTCAGCATCTTCATCTACGGCCTTGTCAACGGCGCGATCGGTAGCGTCACTTTCACTTCTAACGGAAATTGAATCGTCGAGTTCAGAAGCAACGGAGCCATCTTCCGACCTTCCTTCGTCGATATCCCCGGGGACTGTCGGGCGCTTCTTTCGACGCCTGATCTTCATTTTCTTGAAGACTTTCAACTTCCTTCTACCCTCTGGTTTCCCCGTCTTGGCCGCGTCCTCTGGGTCCAACTCCTTATCGTGGGGGATCGGAAGCAGCTTCTTCCCTCCCTCGACGACCTTTTTCGTCCCCTTTTTCGCCACGTGGGCCGTCTCCACCGTGCCCTTGGCCACTCCCTTGGTGCCCTTCGTCAACCCCTTGACGCCCGCTTCCAACCCGTCCTTCAGCCCGTCCACCAACTTGCCTCCGTAGTACTCGGCCTTGATCATCTCCTTGGACGTCTTGGACGTCGGGCCCTTGCCCCCCTCCTCGTTTTGGACCCACAGCGTCGCCCCGCACACCATGAGCGATTCGCTCAATTCCGCGTCGTCCAGCTCCATGTTGGACACGTACTCGAACGCCCGGGAGTCGATCAACGGACACCCCTCCTTCGCGATGCCGCTCAGGACCCTGTCCCGTCCGTCCCCCCACAGGACGTGCGGAGCCTCGACGACCACCGGCTGGGTGGACGCGCAGCGATTCCGGGATCCGCGGCTGCCCCGGCGCAGCTCGAACCCGACCGAGTGGTCCGGGACGCTGCACGCCAGCTCGGGGAGGTAGCGCCCGAACGTGGCCGCGCCGTGTTCCCGGAGCAGGCGAAAGAACGCGGGGCCCGTCTTTGGCGGTCCTATCTGCAAAATGTATTCGCGGATGTGTCAGCTTTTCAATGCCGGATGATTTCTGCGCTGCACTGTCCCGGGACCTTGCGGGGGGTCCCAATGAAAGGCGCAAATCAACATTCAGATCACCCAGTCACGGGGGAAATCTCGATCGATCTGGAAGATGTAGTAGCATGTTCGTCCGCTGCGAAGTCATCAGAAAAGTTCCAACACAGCTCGCGAACCGGTTAGGCGAGCAGCACGGCAAAAAGACCGCGTGGGTTTGCCACGAGCTCGTCGCAGCTTGCTTCGCTATCACTCGTGCTCGTCGTACCGTCAACCTAATATCGCATTCGCATTCCCCCCCCTGCCTCCGCCGAGGCTCGGCAACGAGCGCGCCTCGAGCGAACATGTCACTCACGTATCGGTACTCGACGTTGTCGAACAGATTCTCGTCCTGGACCTCCTCCCCGCCGCGGTACCCCTTCGCCGCCGCCCCCGATCCCCTCCCGTCGAAGCCCCGTCCCCCCCCGTCGCTCCCCGACGACGCCGTCGACACGTTCGATCCGGCCCTCCGCACGGACCGGGACGATCGCGCCGACGGGCAGAGATGCGCGGGGGACGGCGAAGGAGGAGGAGGGGGAGGCGGCGGGGGCACGACGCCGCCGCCGTCCCCCCCCGGGCGCGGCGGACGACACCACGAGGCGCCGGTAGCCGCGGGGGCGGGAGGCGCACGCGCGGTAGTACCGCATCGCGTCTTGGGGATTCGCGGCCGTGCGGGGGGAGAGCATGGCCGAGTGGGGGAGGGCGTCGGGGGTCGCGGCGACCGCGGGCGGCGGCGGCGGATGCGGCCGAGGGGTCAAGGACTTCAGGGAGGCCAGGAGGGGGGACTTGGACGCGGGCGGCGGCGGCGGCGTCGACGTCGGGGGAGGCGGAGGGGGAGGACCCGCCTCGGCGGCCCGGGCCAACGCGCAGTGGTGCTGGACGATCCCGTCCCGCGAGAGGCGGAAGGCTTCGGCCGCGACGATTTCCGCGACGTCCGAGTCGTCCGCCGCCGCCGCGGCCGCGGCGGCCTCGTCGGATTCCATCGGCTTCTTCCCCCCTCCTCCCCCCGGACGATCGCCTCCGCCGCCGAACCGGACCCGGGGAGTCGTCGGCGTCCGCGGCGAGGGAGGGGTCCACTTCTTCTTCTTCGACCCGCCCTTCGTCGCGGCCCCGAACTGCAGCAATCCCGGCGCGGACGCGCGATGGTTCCATGCACCGCGCTTGTCCCGCCCCCCCCTCCGACCTGCGCGCTGCCACCTCCCACCTCCTCCGATCGTCGCGCGGCCGCCTCCTCCGCCGTCCAATCCCGGGTGCAAGAACGCGACGTGGTGCACCCGCACGGAGACGCGGACGTGCATCGGCCGCAACCCCCGGGAGCGGGTGGCCGTGTCGAGGTGGTGCTGCTCGTGCGTCCACGAGACGATGCGGGCGGCCGCGGCCGTGGCCCGGCCTCCGGTGGGGTGGGCCCACGACGGGGAGCCCGCTGGAGCCGCGCCTCCTCCTCCTCCTCCTGCGGTCGCGGCGGCGGCCGTCGCGGCGGTGGAGGCCCGGGTGGAGGCGGCCGTCGCCGTCGACGCGGGCGTGGGCGGGTCCGCCGGGGGGCGGTCGTCCGGCGACTGCGGCGGGGAGGAGTCCATGGTCGGAAGTCGGAAGAGGCGATGGATGGGCCGCGCGGGCCTCGACCGACTAGTCCCGCGCTCCTGGGGGTAGTAGGGGCAGGGGATCAGCCCCTGACTAGAGGGGGGCGATGATGTCTGCCATGGTCTGAGAACAATGGGGAGGGGGGATACTTTAGATTATGTAAGTTTTATTAGCGGTCTATATTGTACATACCTACTAAGGTAAGATACCAGATAGAGAGTCAGTCGACCGATACGAGAGGCCACCTCCGTCTTCCACGGGAAAATAAAATGATAAACAGATCTCACTTACTTAGCTCGGACCCCTCTACCGCGCCCCCCAGTTTCCCCCATTTGGCCCAATCATACGGGGCGGAATTATCCAAAAACGATGATGCCGATGCTAGTCACGGCGGCGGTCGTCGCATGCCTCGCGCTC
>JALLPA010000940.1:0-12413 GCA_036939895.1 Thalassiosira exigua
GGAGACAGCGAAACGCTGCGGGGCAGCGCCACCATTGACGCTGGGGAGCAGGCTCATTCGGGGCCTTATTTTGGAGTTAGATAGCCCCCAGGATACCGTTGGAAATCCAACAAGCAGACAAATCGATTGGTGCAATTGGGTGCATAATTAAATTACATGGGGGACACGGGGAGAGGGTTAAAGTTGAAAAACGCTGCCCTACAGAGTCAGAATGGATGTACCCAGACATAATGATATTATAATATGGTGGGAAACCGGAAGATAATAGAGAAAGAGGAGTTCGCGATTGTCAACCTCCGTCCTCACGATCATGTGTATTTTTCACGGAGGAATAGTACTTATCCCTTGAGGAGCGCATAAGAAGGTACGCCTCCTTAGGTACATAGGTAAGTGGGACTGAAACACGAAAATCGCCAACTCGCTTAAATTATCGCTACTTCGTGCACGCCCCATACAACCAAACGCACAGAACGACGCGTTCGGCGATCGACACGGCAAAAAAGCCGTCCGTGCACACCAATTGACTTGGATTTCCATTCACCCCGCATGGAGGAAACACGCAACTCGCCAACTCACTTAAAATTTTGCCGCTTCGCGCGCATCCCGTGCACCCGCCCAAATGCACAGAACAACGCATTCGGCGAAAAAAATCTGCAAAAATGCGGAAACACGCATAAAAACCTGGAGCTAATAATAGACTAGAGGCAGCTGCCGCTGCTCAGGGCGGATAGAAAAAGATCCTGGTACTGGGGACACACAACCTCAATGACCAACCCGGCGATATCTTCTCCGTCCTTCACGCGCACACGCGCAGAGACATTATGATTATGATCCAACATCAAAATGCAGCAATAGGCCAAAATTATCAGTACTCGAGTAGGCCTAGTATATTTTATGGCGGGACGATGTTCGCGCCTTGGGGGTATTGACAAATACAAAAATTGGCGCTTCTGTGTCAAGGCCCCAGACACTAATCCCATAATGATAGGCCGTATCGCTCGTCATCCGATCAACCACAGAAGTTATCGCCGGGTCGGTCATTATTCCTCCTGTACGATCTTTTTCTACTAGAAACCCCAATAGAAATCATCCGCCCCTGCCGCTGCTGAAGACGGAAAAATTTCGATTAACTGACTAACTCTCACATCGAGTAATTTTTTACTGGCGAGCGCCAGGCTATCGCCTTGTCTGTGCTAACAATTGCCGTGAAAAATATTTTTGTACAAGTTCCGAAGTGGATCCCACGGAGGAATTAAAAAAAAGTCGCCGAAATATGGAAAATCACAAGTGAGTGTCAAAAATCACGCGGAAAACGACAAAAAACAGTTGATTTGGAAACTGTCGCGTATGTGTAGTAATCATACATCCCATCATCGTAATCTTGCTACTAGACAGTTCTAAATCGTAAAAAGGTCAAAATGGTAAAAAATTAAATTTGTACAATGGAATCATTATTCTGTGCGTAGGAACACAATCCCTCTCTCTTTAAAACACAGCAACAACAAGACTTTTCTATCACTTTATATAAAATGGCTATTATGTTTACCTGTCTATTTGTTGACTTATTACCGTTGTGAATGTCGCTAAAATTTGAAAGATATGCTCCATCCAGATCACGAGCTCGATCCTATGGCCACAGGCAATTTATCAATTATTTGGCGATAAAAACGAGTAATGGTATGGTAATCTTTTCTTTTATCAGACAAATTAATCGCCTATTTTGAATGGTCTATCCCCAACAAATGGTAAAATTTACGATTTTGGACGGTCTGTAGCTTGGAGTTTTTTTAGGATTAGAGAAGGAGTGCGCGTCGATAGGTACCGTATCGTAGGCACGTGACAAAGTCGTCGTATGTATGTACCACATCATTGAAAATTAGCGTCAAGTTTTCCGTTGGGGCCAATATGACGTCATAGTGACGTCACTATGACAAAAATCGAGATACCTTATGACACGTAAAATGACCCGAGGAATGTCATAAAGCTTGTCTATTTTCAACAGAAATGATGTCATATTGACCCCAAAATTTGCAACGGTCATTTGGCAGGGTTAGCGGATGTTATTTTATATATGCCTCAACTTCTCGATCGATTTCAAAGTATGTGCAGTGAGAAAGCAGGACGAAGCGAAATGCATATATAATATCAATGACTGGGCTGGCCGGCGCGAAATGTTTCGATTGAATTTGGAGATATATTTTTGCTTACTTTGGCGCAATAAAAACTATCTAATCCTACGTATAACCGCCAACTTTCTTATCGTATCAAAATTTGACTGAGAAGCTTTTGAAGTCAGATTGATGCCGGCGATATTAGATCAAAGGCTTATCGGGATATCAATTAGGCTGAAAAGGGTGATAGTGTTCCTTCCAATGACGGCGTAAAACGTCAAAAATAGCATGGGATGCGGTGGATTTTAGGCTAATTCAACCTGATAAATCGATTCTTGACGTCATTTTAGGTCTAAAGTAGCGAGGAAAAATAAGTTTGACGCTAATTTTTACCAATACGGTATCGTGCGTGTTCCGCAAAAAAGCGAACGAGCAGACGAAGTTGACTTGATATTATTCCCTTGCTGAAATGTCCCGTCACAGAGTTCGGATCCACAAGACCTTCAATATGTATTGGAACTGATGAAGGCGCGCTATCATATGTACGTATCTCGTTGCACTTTCAATTGTGAAAACATCGTGCAAGGTCACACATATTATTTCGGAACAAGTAAGACTGATATGTAGGTAAGTGCTAATTTTATATTTATTCCAGAATAGACTAAGAAAGCGTACAAAATATACTGATTCCGAAATGATAGGTTCAGATCCCAAAAGCAAAAGCGATTTATATTGAGGGGGAGCCAGGCTATCGTCGTGTCTGATTTATTGCCACTTCCCACCCCTTGCAGACATTGCCGGCCGCTAGTGCTGTGGATTTAGTGGGCATTTTTGCCTCAAGTGGGCGCCGCCCACGTGGGACCCACCTCGCACAAATGGCAGACTAAAAGACTGGAACTAGCCCGGAACTTTATATTTTAACCCTTTTATAGCACTCCTAGAGCATATGAAAGATCAGAATAGCTAGTTTTCATGTTGAAAAGATGCAAATTTTATAAAAAATAATCGAAACTCAATGAAACTTTCGAATATAGTGTGGAACTTCTGTGGAATGACCCCCTGATCAGCACACTGCCTAGGGAGGGCGCGTCCACCCGCCCACTAAATCTACACCACTACCGGCCGCCATTCCCTTGGGCCCACCGGGTTGTAAATCAAGTCGTCTTAGCAGCGCTGAAGCAACTTTCCTTCGTCTCACCCAAGTACCTTGCATGTCTTGTCAATATAGACATTAAATCTCTCCTGCATGATTGCTGTTGATCCTCCCCTCCCCAAGTGCACGCCTTTTTTATGACAGGATGAGCATTTGCCAAGGGCCTTATAGCCATAGCCGCGACCTCATCATTAGCCCTCACATCTCCGAGCATAGTCCGTATTAATCGATAATCACCCTTCAAGTATCGGACAAGACAACATTCTCCCAAGGGCGTCAAGGTGCGCGGTGTAGTCGAGTTGAAGAAACCGACTGATGAATGGCGATATGATTTTTCCTCCAGCTCATCATCATCGTTTTCTTCTCCCTCTCCCTCTCCCTCTCCCTCTTCCACCTCCTCTGTCTCGTCATTTTCCTGCGCCATTTTCGTGGCTGCCTCTTTTCCGTACCGTGTTTCTAGGAGGTGCAACCCCAAACGATAGATGTACTCCTCAAATCTTGGTTTGGTCTCATTTGGTCGCTTCTCCAATGGCAGCACCAAGAGAGTCTGTATCCCCTTGTTCGATATGCCCCCCCTCATACTTGGATCAATGAGGAACTTGAGCCACTGAGTCAAAGTCCTGGAGTGATGTAATTGCACGAAATCCTTCACGGCCCTACTGTGAGACAGAGAGTCCTTGCATAGTGCTTCGGCCAGCATGCTAGGATTGGATTTATATGTCTGCCATAGCAACACCTCCTCTTCCTTATGATTTGGCTTGCAAATTTCCGAAGGATTATGTGTCGCACCCCACAAACTCCTTTCTCGTTCATCATCGGGGTGACAGAGGACAACAAGGCGCCAATTGAAGGCGGAAATAAATCGGTCCACTGGGTCACGGACATTGATGATGAGAGTTCTCGCCGGTCCTCTTTGCAACTGTTTTATATGGTGATGAGTTGGGTGAGGATGTACCCATTTGACATCAACCACGAGGGTGTTGAGGATTGTGCCTCCACCTGCCTTTCCGACGTGAAACATAATCGTATCATTCCTGAATGAGTACATATCATTTTTGTCGTCGTCATCTCCGTCATCATCATCATCGTTGGAGAGCGGCACGCGAACATTCTTTTGGTCAGTGACAACCCAACTGTGATGGTAAAAGAGGATCAATTGTGTAATTGAAAATGCAAGGAGGAGCGGAAACCAGATGCGGTAGCACAGTGTAGCATGGTCAATAATAAAGCGCCGTTTTGGCGAAGGGACTTTCCCATTCCCCCTGCCTCCCTTTTCCTCCCGTCCTATGGTGGCCCTCATTCCTTGAAGAAAAGGTTGTTGATGTGAAATCGGAGGTATCTAGGGTGAATGGCATCATTATTTTGCCACAGCAAAGAACTGATTGGGCGTGGGGCATGTCCTTGGCACCCTGTGCGAGCTGCAAGTTGGGCACATCGAGGTGAGGAAGAATAGCGAGAAAGATATCAAAGGGTTATGGGGTGGTGGGGGATGTGGGGGAGACAAACAGATCCATCGCCATTGTTGCCTTTGCCTTTGATTGCCGTCGTTGTCGATAGGATACAACGGGTGACATCCAGGCGACTAGAAAAGCTTACCTATGGTACATCTTATACATTTCTATCAGTATAAAGATTCACTAACTAGCTCTAGCAAAGAATTTTTTTCCTGTCCGGGGGGGGGGGTTCAGTAGCCGTCCAAACCATCTAGAGAGAGAGCAACCCAAAAATTTTAGCGCACCCCCCCCCCCCCCTCGCCACGAAAAACAGACGACATCAGCTCTTGATTCCTACGTCTATTGATACCAAGTTGACTATAAAATATGACCCCGTGAATAATATGAAATGTGTCTAGCGAAGGGCAAATATAAGCAATAGAGCTCAGGGTTTCTTGTGGAGTTCCTAGCGGATGTAGGAGTACGATAGTAAATGTGGCACCTTACAATACGACTGATGTCACCCGTTCTGGTTTGGTTGCGGTAGGTTGCGGTTGTGGAAATAATAAAAAATCTAAGGGTTACAATATCAATCTCTCTGAATCGGGCGCCATTCCCCCTCGGGCCCACCAGGTTGACAACCGTTGACAATGACTGCTCAATGACAATGAGATACCCGGGCCCTGGGCATGGCATAAGGGCATGGCCATGGCATTCTTGCTCCAGTGAGAGAGAGAGAGAGAGAGCTGAAACACCAATTCAATTCAAATCCAAAATGAACAAAAGATGCAAAAGCGCGCTAGGCTATATTGTGGTAGCATTGCTCTCCAGCCAAATTGGTTATCATCTTGGCGCCCATAGCATCTTGATGGGGCTCCAGATGCCCGCTTCCTCACCAATTCCAGGCGCCTGTGATCGCGACTGTCCAGACACGCGCCCTAAGCAACGCTCCTATGCAAGCTCCCGCTCCAAAAATGTGAGTGAACATGATGACAGAAGATTCATACCGAGACCGTCGGTTCCGTATGAATGTGGTAAGTTTGTTGTGGTATTACATACTGTTTGCCACAAACTCTAGTGAAATCTCATCAACCGAATAGGAGTCGTATTCTTCTACCATATTCCATCTACAGGTGGAAGATCCATAAATATATGGTTCAGAAAGTATACAAAACCAGAGTTTGGAAACGTTACATATTATCAAAAATGGAAGTTGGCTTTACAAGAGGGTACGCGAATATTTTCTTTTGTATGAATTGTGAATTTATCTAACGATGAATCGACTTCGAACATAGATGGGTCATTTTCTCCCAATCCAGAGCGGCTTGAAGCCGCATTCAACAAGGGGATGAACAAAGTTATACAAAACCTTGGCCCAAAAGAATGGAAAATCGCGCATAGTCACCTGCTGAGCTCTTATCTCAATGAATCGGAGGACTTGCTGTACAAATGGCGAGCCAAAATTGAAGCGCAGGGGTGTCAACTAATCAATACAATCATGCTCCGCGATCCGCTGAATCATGCAATGTCATTGCACAAAGTTGCCGAATTCAGAAATTTTTCGCGAGAAGAATGGACAGAACATCTATATTCTCCCACCGGAACAGGGCCGTGGGCCACGATGTTGGACTTCTTCTTGTACAACATTCATGGACTGCGACATCGCATCGACTATCCAAATGGTCCTGGGGGTAGGAATCCCTTCAACGTAACGAAAGAAGAGAAAGTGACGCGTGCGATGGAATTGCTCCATCGACATTTCGATATCGTGACGGTGGCAGATCACGCAACTTTTCGAGAAAATATACTCAAGTGGACTGGATGGATGCCGATGGAAATACCATGGGAAAATGCGCATGAGGGGGAGCTGATGTTTTCTAAAAAATATGTGCAGAGGTTACAGTCTTTACTGCAAAAGAACGGCGACATAGATTTTGTGGATCAGGTGAAGCTGGATTATCACGATTACTTATCATATCTGATGAAGTAGAAAATGTTTTGTTTTTTTGCACTATGTAATCTTTGCACTGCAAAGTGGATCAATCGGCTTCTTCTTGGACCTCAGTGAATCAAGTCGCCATATTCTTAGGATCCCTTTCTCGTCGTTGGGGACAGATGATCGAGATATTCTGAGGATAACCTGAACGGTGAAGTCACGAAGAGGTGGAATGCTATTATCTACTCTAGTTCTGCACACTTTGAATACCGAAGCATCGCAATTTAGTTGGATGTCGAATGGATTAATTACAAACTGACTCAACCTTGTGATATTTACAGAAAGGTGTTGCTGGTCGAGCAGGTGAGCCAAGTGCTGTGTACTAATTATTTGGGTGGTTTGATGCAGAGCGCGGAAATGACAGCAAGTAGGAAACGAAATACCTCAGTCAAATTGTGATGAGAATCAATGACTGATTACATAGTTCTTTGTCCCAACCGTCGTGACTAACTTCTCCTTGCTTGGCCAGGGCAAATGTCTTTCAATTCTACCTAGATACAAGGCACTGGTTGCCCGGGAACAAAGTGCAGTCGATGTGCCGAACAACTGCCATCACAGAAATCCCCTCCAGTTTCAGATGCGGTGTCACTTTATGCAAACGGCAATGACACAATATCAACCCGCAATAATGCACCTGCATTTGGTACATTCGTGGCGATTATCCCATCCACCCAGGCTTGCGGAAGTTCACGCCGGGGTACTTGGCCGCGGCCCCGAGCTCTGCCTCAATGCGAAGGAGTTGATTGTACTTCGACGTGCGCTCGCCTCTGCACGGAGCACCCGTCTTGATCTCTCCCGTGCTCAGACCCACCGCCAGATCAGCGATGTAGAAGTCCTCCGTCTCTCCGCTCCTGTGGCTCGTCATCACGCCCCACCCGTTCTGCTTCGACAGCTTCACGGCGTCGATGGACTCCGAGATGGACCCGATCTGGTTCACTTTGAGGAGGAGGCAGTTGGCCGAGCCGAGGTTGATGGCCTCCTGGATCTTGACGGGGTTGGTGACGGTGAGGTCGTCGCCGACGATTTGGACGTCGGTCCCGACTTCTTTGCAGAACTTGGTCCAGTTGTCCCAATCGTCCTGGTCGAAGGGATCCTCGATGGTGACGATGGGGTACTTGGCGATCATGTCCTTGTAGAGGGCGATGAGCTCGTCGCCGCTGAGGAGGAGGGAGGAGTCCTTGTCGTCTCCCTTGGTCTTGAAGTCGAGGTCGTACTGGTTCTTCCCGGCGACCTTGAACTCCGACGAGGCGACGTCGAGGCCGACGCTCACCTTGTCGAGGTAGCCCGCGGCCTCCGTGGCCTCCATGATCATGGCCAGACCGGATTCGACGTCGCACGGGGGGGCAAATCCACCCTCGTCGCCGATCAGAGTGGCATCTCCTCCGAATTTGGCTTTGATGACTTTCTTAAGGTTGTGGAACACTTCGCATCCGATTTGCATGGACTCGCTGAACGTCTCCGCGCCGGTGGGGATGACGAAGAATTCCTGGAATGCCAGCTTGTTCCCAGCGTGTTCGCCACCGTTGATGACATTGAAGCACGGAACGGGGAGCACATCAGGAGTGGGGTTTCCAGCGATATCAGCGTAGTGCTTCCAAAGAGGGACACCCTTCGCCACGGCACCGGCCTTGCTGGCGGCGAGAGAAACTATGTTGCAACAGTCAGATTTGGTCGCGACAAAGGCAAAGAAGGCACTGAGATTGACTGCGAAGAAGACGACCCACCTCCGAGGATGGCGTTGGCGCCGAGGTTGCCCTTGTTGGGGGTTCCGTCGGCCTTCAGCATGGCCTCGTCGACCGCCCGCTGATCGGCGACGTCGATTCCCTTCACGACGTCCGCGAGCACGGTGTTGACGTTCCCGACGGCCTTGGTGACGCCCTTCCCCATGTACCGGGAGCCGCCGTCGCGGAGCTCGACGGCCTCGTAGGCGCCGGTGGAGGCGCCGGACGGGACGCTCGCGGTGAACGTGCCCTGGGCGGTGGTCACGTCGACCTCGACGGTGGGGTTTCCTCGGGAGTCGATGATCTCGCGGCCGTGGACGCCGGTGATGGCGGACATGGACCGCTTGGAGACCATGCTGGGGGCCCGGCGGAGGGCGGCGGCGGCGGAGGAGGCGAGCATGGTCGGCGTTGCTTTGGCTTGGCTTCTTTGGTGAATCTATGAAATCACGAGGGTACACTGTCCACTGTGTGGTGTCCAGGATCTGGACTTGATCCGGGCCGGACAAGGGAAGATTGCGCGCACCACGAAATTGCGGGAAGGCGTGCACGCCGCGGGCCGCGAGACGACGAAGAAGGAAGAAGGACGGTTCCCATTCCGTGGATCTTCCAATCCAAATAAAGCGATAAACGTGGGGAAACATCATCAACAAATATACCTACACGTATCGCTAATCGGCCAGGGCTGGCGATAGAAAGGCGATGAGTATTTACCATACGTACGATACGATAACTAACTTCCGGCGAACGGCAAAATGCAAAATGGCTCGGATCGGGTTATGAGCATCTTTCCCGCCGTTCATAGCCGATAGATTTGTGACGTTTTTTGGCCGTGTTTTGGTCATTGCAAAAAGGTGAGTACGTGTTCGCCTAAACTCCCCCCAGACACGTACATAGGTACGGGCCCATTCCGCCTCCTCACGCACGCCGTGCGTGCGTCGTCCATCCCCCCATTGACACGGCGATTCCCCCCATTCCCCCCGCGCAACTGCAAAAAGCACGCAAGGCGGGAGGAGTGGCATCGTGGTGGCATGAGCCTGAAAAGGGGGTGGGGTGGCGTGGATGGCGTGGATGGCCCTTGCCTGGGACATGGGTGCGGTGGTCGTCCGTCGCCGCCGTCTTTGAAATGGCCTTATGGTGCACTACTTACCATACCTACGATCATAGCCGTCCATGAATTTCTTACAATACTCCTAGCTTGGAAATCAAGCAGTCACATAAATCAAACCCGCTACTTCACACCTACGGACGACCTTTCTTTTACCATAGGGTGCAAACTGATCGGAATCGTATCTATGTGGAGATAGCGTGGTGTGGGTAAAGCTGAGGTATGGAGGTCTAACTCACTCAAAATTCACATTATGCAAAGGGTGAAAAGGCAGCGGTGGCCGGCTGTGCCCCCCCTGCAATGGGCAGCCATGGCTGTGCCATTGCATATATATTGATCAGTCGTTTCAAAAAAAGCTTTTGGCATAGGGCACCTCTTTTTCTCATTGCAATTTATAAGTAAATGGCACACTTTGACATTTTTCCAATCCAGACATGGTTTAGACATATTCAATCTTCATCGTGTTGGTTGCTCCGCTCTTCGCGACGGTACCGTGCACAATCACCACCGGGTCCCCCGCCGTGGCCTTTCCGGCCGCCTTCAACTCCTCAATGACGACATTCACCATGGCCTCCTCCAAGTCCATGTTGTCCACCGTGTGGGCCGCGCATCCCTTCAGCGTCCCGTAGCACTGGTTCGCCACCTGCTCCGACGTCGTGATGACCTTGATGGGCATCCCCGGACGGAACTTCGCCACTTGGCGCGCGGTGTTCCCGGATTCCGACATCACGATGATCGCCTTCGCGTTGACGTCGATCGCCGTCTTCACGGCCGACGACGCGATGGACTCCGACGTGGAGAGGTGTCCGTACCGACGCAGCGTGGAGTTCCGCACGGCCTGGTAGAGCGAGTCGAAGTTCACCGCCGACTCGGCCTCCACGCACGTCCGGGCCATGATGGCCACGGCCGCGATGGGATGCTCGCCGTTGGCGGTCTCGCCGGAGAGCATGACGCAGTCGGTGCCGTCGAGGACGGCGTTGGCGACGTCGGAGCACTCGGCGCGGGTGGGACGGGGGTTGACGATCATCGACTCCAGCATCTGCGTGGCCGTGATGACGGGCTTGCCCGCGATGTTGGCCTCGCGGATCATCATCTTCTGGGCGAGGAAGACCTTTTCAGGGGGGATCTCCATGCCCAAGTCTCCGCGAGCAACCTTGCAGTTTCGTCACAGCATGATAACACGTTTAAGCAAAATGATCCAGTGCAAATTGCAACGTAGTTCGAGCTTCAACTCGCAGAGGCGACACTCACCATGATGCCGTCCGTGGCGGCGAGGATCTCCCCGTAGTTCTCCATCCCCTCCTGGTTCTCGATCTTGCAGTAGATCTTGATCTTGCCGTCCATGTCCCCCAGGATCTCGCGGATCTGGTGCACGTCGGACGCCTTCCGGACGAAGGACGCGGCGATGTAATCGACCTCGTTCTTCACGCCCCAGTTGACGATGTCGTCGATGTCCTTCTCGGTCAGGGTGGGCAGGGCCACGATGACTCCGGGAAGGTTCTGTAGGATTCATCATGCATCATGTGCGCATCAGCACATAATTCATATCACGCATCGCGCAACTACCAATGAAAAAGCACACGACGAGCTTACCATGTTTTTCCGCTCGCCGATGGAGCAATCGTTCTCGATGCGACAGACCACCTCTCCCTCCGAGGGGTGGCAGCTCAGCACGGTCAGTACCAAGCTCCCGTCGGCGACGAGGATGGACTGTCCCGTCTTCACCGACGTCGCGAGGGTGGGGTAGGAGCACGCGAGCTTCTTGTTGTTGCCCTTGAAGGCGTAGTCGGCCGTCAAGGTGAGGTTCTCGCCTTTGGTGAGCTCGATCTTCTTGGCGCCGTCGGCGAAGAAGCCCGAGCGGATTTCGGGGCCCTTGGTGTCCAGGAGGACGCCTGCAGCGCGTTTCGTTTTCGTGAGCGAGGGTTCGACTTGGCCATTCTGCATCGCACGGTTCCGGCTGCGCAAACAATCCTCTCACCGATGTGCTTCTTCTTGTTCTTCGCCGCCTGCCGCAGCCGATCGAGACAGGCCTTGTGCCCCTCGTGATCTCCGTGGCTGAAGTTGAACCGCGCGACGTTCATCCCCGCGTCGATGAGCCCCTCGAGCGTCGGGACCGACCAGCACGCCGGACCGAGGGTGCACACGATCTTCGTCTTGCGGTTCGTGACGTCGGACGCGGACGTGACCCGGGCGAGGGTGATGTTGGACCCCCGGAGCTCGGGGCCGCTGGCCGAGGTTTGGGACTGCATGGTTGGAGTAGTAGGTAGTGGGGGGGGGGGGGTGACGGAGCGAGCGCGAGGCGAAGGATTTATGATCGTTGACCGGGGCTGATGGGAGGCGAGGCGAGGGCGAGAGGTGACGACGATATCGCGGCGGAGTGGCACAACACAACAATGACAGTGAAATTGAAGTGCTGTTTCGTGTCGCTGTTGCTTGCTTTGGTTTTTGTGTTGCCGTGTTTTGGCGTGTGATGCGTGGCTGTGCCTGAACAACGAGGATCGAATGTGCGGCTCTGCCGATGCCAATGCCAAAAGATCTGCGTCACATAGTAATTCCCAGGTACGGGCCTACAGCGCACCGGCCGCCGGAAGAAGATATTTTTGGTGAGCGATCTTTTGCTTTTGCTTTTGCTTTTGCTTTTGCTTTTGCACGTGCCGTGCGGGCCCCCCGCAGCGCCGCGGTACGATTCGTATCGTACGATAGCTGCGCGGCCTGTAGCTGTAGAATCTACCCAGCCCAGGAAGAACCGGGGTTTTGGCGATTTTGGCGAATACAAAAATTTTCAGCAAAAAAAATTGATGTGGCGATCAACGATATTGGCGAAATTATTTTTTTGCGATATCGCTTAATTGAGCGACGACGATCGCCATTATCGCCACAATATTTTTTACTAA
>JALLPA010000941.1:0-12409 GCA_036939895.1 Thalassiosira exigua
GGTGACAGCTTCGGAGATGGTGTAGATGACAAAGGTAACGCGTAGATTACCGCCTGGGGTGGAGGTGTAGGTGACCGCGGATGGGTGTAGGTGCCATCGGAAGTTTGGGACCCTTTTTAACGCCTCCCCTGGTTACGCCCGAACGGCAGGAAAATGGACGCCCGTCTGCCACCTTAGAAACCCCGGGGGGAGGATCTCACAGATTGGATAGTAGATCTTCGGGATGTCCTAAGTACCGCTGTTCAGGAGTCCGTGCCAGCTGGTGATGGCAGTAAGTCTCGGAGTACCGGCTTCGTCAAACCCCATAATAAGACACTGCTGGCCTATCTGGAAGCCGAGACACACACACACACATGCTGGGTCCATTTGTGCCTTTACTCTCAAAAAAGGCATAAAATTCTATTTCTCCTCTCTAAGCGTAGAGTATGGGAGTACCTTCTTAAGGAAGAGTAGGTAGAAGACCCTTGTGTATGCACAGCGACGTAAATTGCTCTCTAGATTTTATTTTATTTACAAAAGCTTCAGCTGCGGTGATTGTAAGTTGGTTTCCGAAATGTTGGCATTTCAGAGATGGTCCGTGGAACCTTGAAAGGGTACATAAATGATATGCAAATGAGCTTCAGTGACCAGTCCACACTACCAGTAGGTTGCGCTGTTTATCTGAAGCTGAAGATCATGGCATTATCGGTTAAAGCCTCTGTAAAAGACTGCTTCTGATCTACCAAAGGGGGGAAACCAGTATGAGGTTGAGTGTGTGCTATAATCGCACTCTGGACCAGCAGCTGTAGGGTCAAGGGGAAGTTGATATTTGACAGACCATCGAAGGGGTTGATCTGCAATTCCTGGAAGCTCAAGTTCATTGAGTTAAGCAGCGGTCATCTGAGTGATGGGTTTGCCATTCCTGGCTTACAGCACATGATGTGCCGCCTGAACTCTGCCATGCTATCACCCCAATTTCCAGGACTCGAACCTTCTAACCATTCAAAGGTCATGCAAGTCGTAGCACTTTTGGACAACAAAACCCGTTGTTGAGAACAGATGCAGTCTGAAATAAAAAAAAAACTTGTGTAATCTGAAGGTAGAGAATGAACCTCACCTATGTTGATACTTTTGGCCTATCATCACCCACGAGTTTTCACCCTGCGTAGGCGCCCACTGCTCACCCTCACGATCGAAATCGTACCTATGACCTCCCATGACTGACATATACAAGGTAAGAAAACTGACGCATGAACGTCTGAAAAGCAAGACACAAAGTCAATAATCACCTGGCTTTCCATCTCCATAAGGACAATGAACGGTGTATGAACAAAGTTCACGTTGTTGTTGATCGCAGAAGGAGGCACCATCGTCGTGTGAGCCCCCTTTCCAGCCGTCTAGCTCGCTAAACCAAGTAGGATCATACATTTGCTTCATAATGTCCTCCATGGTCGCGCCTCCATCCATCGCTTCTTCGTCAGCACAGCACAGCACGTGACTCTTTCGTGGCGACGGAGATTCAGACGCCTTCCACGACGCATCGCTTTGCAAATTTTCGCTTTGCAAATTTTCGTACAGCACAGCACGTGAGACTTGCGCGTCGAAGGGGATCCAGCGGCTTTCCAAGTTGCCATGTTTGCCAACGATTCAACACATTGAAATTACACAAGTTTTTTTTATCTCAGACTGCATCTGTTCTCAACAACTGGTTTCCTTCGATGGATTCTGTCAAATATCAAAAAACAGAGAGATCAACTTTTAGAGATCAACTTTTTGCTGACCGCCGCTCGCCATCCTGACTCCGCGCTTTTCGTGCACCCTGTATCTGAGCCTCCTTGCCAAATTCCGCTCCGTGAATCAACAACTGTCGAACCACATCAAATCCATGCCCTCCAAGACGGAATGGTTTCTCATAGTCATTTACTTTCTTCCCCACCCATGGACATCGGTTACACTTACATGCATCGCAAGTGTCGCTTCTCGTAACCTGCTTACTCCTTAATTTCACACTTCCGACGATATCTTGAATTTGTGACGCAGTGTGACCAACAAATACACCAGGAATACCTTCTATCTCTCCAGCCAGTGCCTTACCCTTAAACTGTTTACCAGAAGACGAGAAGTATCGAGAGTCATTCTTGATATCCACAAATCTGACTATGGCCTCTTTCGATGTGTAGGATTGTATAGGCTTTCTTCCTTCTGCTTTTCTGTTTGCCCTCGCATACGCGTTTCTGCATTCGCTGCATATATTCTCATGACGAACACGATTTATTCGGCTGTCTGCATTGAGCACCACTCCTGCTTTATGCGCGATCTCAAGTTCCGATCTTCCCTTGCAAGCGAACGAGGTCTCTCCCCCTCCCTTTGGACGAAACCCTCTGCACCTAAATTCCTTGCATTCAGTGCAATGTGTATTTTTAGCCAGGCCTGGTCTGACGTAACAGGCCGGGCAGAGATTGGTAATGGCCGGATCGTCACCACTGCATGATTCACAAACAAGGAATCGACCAAAGTCAAAGACGTCGCCACCATTAGCCAAGAGGGTGTCCAATGCCTCCCTTCCACCTCCGCTGGTAAGAAAGCAAGTTGCAAGATTGCTACATTTCTCCCTGCCGCACGCAACGTGATGACTCTCGGGACCCACAGAAACCTCGGCGGTGCAAGTGTTCAGGAAAGACTTCATTTTCTCACTGTCCCTCATGCAATTTTGCAACTCGGTTGAGTTGGAGTAGAACTCAGATAGGTCGAGGTCGTTCTTGTGTGTCCCTGTCATGAATTCCAGCTCGTCCTCCTTCGTCTCAAATTTGTGGTCTCGAACGATGAGTGTGCGGGCCATGGTGTCTTCGTTGTCAGCAAGTTCGACTGCATAACAAAACGACGGCTTTCAAGAGACCATCTTTAGGATCGATCGCGCGCCCAACGGGGTGACGTCCGGCTCCTACACTCGAGAGGGTGTACTTGCCTGGCGATTTCATTAGGATTTTGGCCCTAGCAATCATATGTTGGTGCTCTTTTCCGTCAGCATCAGACCAAACAAACATTGCAGTCAACACGAAGTGAAAATTCGGGCCGCTGTGATTGCAAACTCTACCAGTAAAGGTGAGAGGATTTCCATGTCCGTCGTAGTCGTCTTTCGATTGATCGGTGTGACGTCCCATGACCTTTTGTAACTCCTGTTGAACGAGCCCTGCTGTTTTGCAGATGTGGCTGTACATGCCCTCACCCTTTTCGATATCAACCACCTCCGAAATGCGCCCCAAGAAGCTCAGTCCGGTATCGGACAATGGAGAGGGTCTCTTGTGATTATTTCTCACGTTCTTGTAATGATCGGTGAAAGTGCTTCCCAAGCGATGAAAACGAGGATCACCAGGCCCATTACTTGCATCACTATTGTATTCAATGTGTCCTCCTTCCATCATGATGCCCGTCACGAGCAACAGTTCCTGATCACAGGAATCAGCGATGACGACGTGACTTTCAGCAAAAACGTAGTTCTGTAGATGCTCTGAACCCAAATCCTCGTGCTGCCACTCAAGAATGTCAGAGCTGATATCCAAAAGGTCGGCGACGCTATCGTTGCTCATCAATGAAATTCCTGCAATAGGTCGTCGGCCGCATTGATTTGCGCATTTATCAGCCCTATAAGGGATGGAATTGTTTGAGGATGTATCCTCGGAGGACTTGGACAAGGAATCGGCCGCATTCGGAACTGTAGCTGAGCAGTCGACGTCGGAATCAATCGAGAATACAGATGAAGGTGAATCGGCCGAATTCAAGTCAGTTGAGACAGCAATTCGTACTATCAACCGACAGCCATTGATCTCGGCTATTAACGAGGCGGTATCCTCGCCCAAATCGTCTACATCGGCTTCGGAGTCCGAATCGAAATCAGTGTAATCTGGCTTGCTCTTACGTTGACGAAGCAACATGGTTTTGCACCGATGGGCCAATCTCAAAATGAGCCAGCGAAGAGCCCCCTCACAAAGTGAAATTCAATTTTTGAAAAATTAGGTTAAGCCCCACACGCAGTGGCAGGATCTCGTCACTGAGTGAAATGATGGGAGTTAAGTTGTTGTTCCAAGGACTTAAAGTGGTCATCTGAGTGATGGGTTCGCCACATCTGGCTTACAGCACATGATGTGTCGTTTGAACTCAGCAGTGATGCCATCCCCAGGACTTGAGCCTTCCAACCATTCAAATGACATGCAAGTCGTGGCACTATGGACGACGGAACCATTATATTGTAGTAAATAAGCAAATGAAGAAGATTGAGATGGAATAGCTCGCACAGAGTTCGGCTCTCACCTGTTTTGATACTTTTGACCTATCATCACCCACGAGTTTTCACCCTGTATCGGCGCCCACTGCTCGCCCTCCTGATTGAAATCGTAGATATGACCTCCCAACACTGACATCGACAAGGTCGTATCAATTAGACAATGCGTGGACATGGAAGGCAAGACATGCAGTCAATAATCACCTGGCTTTCCGTCTCCGTGAGGACAATAGGCCATATATTTACAAAGTTCCCTTTGGCGCTGACCACAAAAGGAGGTGGCATCCTCGTAAGAACCTCCATTCCAGCCATCCCCTTCGTCGTACCATGTTGGATCGAACACTTGTTTGACAATGTCTTCCAGGTTCGCGTCCTCGTCTGTACAGCATAGCACGTGAGACTTGCGCGTCGAAGGGGATCCAGAGGCTTTCCAAGTTGCCATGTTTGCCAACGATTCGTAGGTGCCACACGAAGTGGCAGGATCGCCTCCGATTGTGCCAATCAGAACCCAGTCGAGCTCGGAGTCAACAATTGTTGCCGGGTCAGAACTTCCAAAGGGAGCCCACTGCTCGCCCTCGAAGGGAGGCCGATCCAAGAATAAAGGCCCCTCCCCATTCTGATTTCCATTGGGGCAGTAAGCTTCCAGCGGACAGAGGCGGCTCCCTGCGATGTTCTTGCAAAAGTCTTCGGCTTGAGGGTGCGTCGTCCCATGATATCCGTCTGAGACGTCATACCATATTGGGTGATAGTTATCCAGGACACGTTGTTCCGAATCGCTCCTCTGTTCAACAGCAGTGTCATAATCGTGGAGGAGGGGCTCATCTGCAAGAATCAACCCAATCCCATTTTCAGGTTCGGAGCAGCAAAGTATCTCTCGTGTGATCTCCTCATTTCCATCCACAGTGAGGCCCCATTCAGGGGGAGTGGCGTGGTCTGCATTGTAAGGCATACAGGTATTCCTGGGACCAACCGATACCCATCCGTTTGCAGTGTCGATCATAGGAGAGTAGGTTTCAGTGTCTCTGACACCACCAGTGACATGTGGCCCAGGTCCCTAGAGAAAGGCAGAAGGAGAGAGGTCAGCGGCGATGGACAAGCGATTGATCAGTGTATTCCATGCAACAGCACACAGTCATGACCTCCTCTCGCGCTCACCATTGGACAATAAACTTCATACGGGCAGGGCACCTTGGAGCCTAGGCCGGCACAGAAACGGATAGCCTCGCCATAAGTGTTTCCGTTCCAGTTGTGCCAGCGGGCGAAGTACTTGTCCTTGGCCTCCTGGAGTGTGTTGCTCACAAGGAGAGAGTCCGGCGCCACTGCATCTATGACGCCAGGTACTGCTTTTATTGTCGTTGCCAAAGTAGTCGTTGCGGTTGTAATTCTTGTCGTTGCTTTTGTTGTTGTGGTAGTGGTAGCGTGTGAGGCAGCGGGCTTTGGACGGGGACCCATCTCGTCATGTTGGGCAGTGACGTCGGTGGGAACATTCGCATCAGATGTGGTAGGAGCAGTGATAGTCGCAACAATATTCGCAGTGGCGAGAGTTATGGGAGCGTTTTCATCACAGCAAAGCACATGCCGAGTTATGTCCTCCTGCCCTGTTGTCCCCCAGTCAGGCTTCTCAGGGTGCATGGCCGAGTACTTGCTGCAGACATTCTGTTGGTCAAGCTTCACCCATTCATTGATATCATCTGCCACAGGCCCCCAGAATACTCCCTCGTCAAGGGGAGGTGACGAGTCACCACTGAATGGCAACGCACCGTTTCCGTCCGGACAGTACGCTTCAGCGGGGCACAAAAGCCGGTTTGCGGAAGAACAAAAATCGACGGCTTCTCCATATGTGGTGCCTATCCAGCCATCATTGCGGCCATACCATTTCGGATCGTACACCGCCAATTCTGACGCTTCCGTTTCTATCCTGGGGAGGCAGCAAACAATGTGCCGCGTGAGCCCTTCGTCACCATCCTTCGTGCCCCACTGAGGTGGGCTGCTTTTGATAGCGCTCCATTTTATGCACCTGAGTTCCGTGTCCACACTAACCCAGTCATTGTAGTCTGAAAGAGGTGCCCAGCTCCCAAACGGCTCCTGGAAGCCGGTCATCATGTCAAACAAGTGACCATTTGGCCCGCCAGGACAAATTGCTTCATAGTCACAGATTTCCAGGGATTGCGCATGGCAGAACGCAGTTGCTTCGGGGTATGTGCTACCACTCCAGTCGTCGCGATGGAACCAAACTGGTTTGTACTTGTCCACGATGGCTCCATATCCCAACAGTTCTATTAGGCCATCAAGGTTGCCTGCAGATGAATCGCTCGTCTCAGCTGGGTCCTCGTCAACATTCGCAGTTGCAACAGTTATCGGGGCGCTTGGATCACAGCAAAGCACGTGCCGAGTTATGTCCTCAGCCCCCTTTGTCCCCCAGTTCGGCTTGTTTGGGTGCATAAACGTGTACAGTGCGCAGACGTTCTGCGTATCAAGCTTCACCCATTCATTGTAATCATCTGCCACCGGACCCCATGATTCTTGCCCGTCAATGGGAGCCGGCGAGTACGAACTAAGATCAATGGTGCTTTGTCGGGCAGCAGCAACGCCGAACGGCAACTGGCCATTTCCATCTGGACAATACGCTTCTATGGGGCAAAGGATCTGGTTTACCGACGAGCAATACTCGACAGCATCTGCGTAAGTGACACCTTCCCAGCCATTCTCGCGGTCATACCATTGAGGTTGGTACTTGTTCATGACCTCAATTTCCATGTCTGAGTGAACCAGTGCCGTTCCAGTCTGAGGGACGCAGCACACTATGTGTCGTGTGAGCTCTTCTTTCCCTCCTTCCATACCCCACTGGGGTGGGTCGTCGTTCATATTACTCCATGGCACACACCTGTATTGCACGTCGACACTCACCCAGTCGTTGACCCCAGAGAGAGGTGCCCAGCTCCCAGATGGCTCCTGGATGTTGGCCGTCGAGTCAAAGAGAGGAGCATCTGGCCCGCCAGGACAAATTGCTTCATAGGCGCAGACCTCCAGGTTTATGGCATGGCAAAACTCAGTTGCTTCCGCGTGTGTGGTGCCAGACCAATCGTCGCGATGGAACCAAATTGGTTTATATTTGTCGATCATGGCTTCGTACCTCATGTCGACTACTGATGTATCTTCCTCGGCATCGCAGCACATGATGTTTTCCGTCACCCAATTATCTAGCCACTCACCCATCATCTCAGGCTGTGGATGATATCCGTAAACGTCCTTATAGAAAGTGCAAGGGCCCTCGTTGCTCGTCTTGCCTGTCTGGACCCACCTTTAAGAATCAGGGACAAAAGAGGACATTGCTATGACTTCATTCCTAGGAAGGGAATGAGCACGAGCTTCAAACAAAGAAAGAAAACATACCAGTTGAAGCCGTCGCTAACGGGTGCCCAGTTTGAGCCGGAATGCAGTCCGCCATATGGTACGTCCCTGGGTCCGTGAGGACAGTATGCCTATGATGAGCATGAGGAGGAATAAAATGAGCATGCATCGCGCCTCCATTTAAGTCGCCCAAAACAAAAATATACAATACCTGGAATGGGCAGAGGGACCGTTTGAGGCCAAAAGCCTCAGATTTATTCTTGCAGAAGGTGACGGCTTCAGCGTAAGTCTGGCCGTCCCAACCCGAAGAACGGTCGTAGGCTTCCGGGTGGAACTGTTCGAGTACAATAGCATTGAGAGTGGGATCGCCGGCTGCAACGATTTCCTCGTCGGTAGAATGGGCGTCGGCCTCAGGGGGGATGTCTTGCTGCAATACCTCTGCGCTGCCTTGCTGCGGACCAATGACATTGCCCTGCCGAAAGACCCCGTCATCCAATCCCATCGCATTGTTTTCAGAGAAAAAGGAGAACAATACACATGGTTAGATATGCGAGCAAAGACTGTCTGAAGTGCAACGTTAACCAAAACTTCTTTCTCGATGTCACTGCTCTGACAAGGGAATTCTGGAGTGTTTCACGGAATCCTTTCACAAACGTGGAGTGGATGGATGGTACCAAGCGAGGCAACAGTGACAGCACAAAAGCAATTCTCAGAGGGACCATCTCAAAGTCAGACGTACAGTTCCCTTATCGACCTCGCAGCACATGATGTGAGATGTCATGTCCTGGACATCGTTGTCATTCAATCCCCACTTTGGTGGATCGCTGTGCATGCTGCTGTAAAGGACGCAACTGTTTTTTGGTCCGACCTGGGTGGAAGGTAAAAAAATTGATTTGAGCAATTGAGCCCATGAGGCACGGACGAAGGTTTCGATAAAGACCATACCTGTACCCAAGAATTCGAGGCGTCTCCTGTTGGCGCCCACAACTCCGTTCCGCCCTCCGATGAGGTCTTAACCCCTTCGTGGGGAGTCGAATTCTCCCCGTCGGGGCAATAGACCCGGTACGGACAAATGATGGCGGAGTCAAAAGTTGCACAGAAGGAGAGGGCCTGGAGGTATGTCTTGCCCGTCCAACCCGAAAGGCGATCGAACCAAGAGGGGTTGAAAACGCTATCCATGAGCGAACCTACCGGACTTTCCACGTCGGATTCGGAGGAGAGCTCGGCGCTGTCCGCCATCGCAGCGACCTCCTCTGCCAGCGCCGTCCCTCCGTCCAGCTTCTCCACCTCCCCATCGGACACAACGCAGCAGTACACCTTGTCCGCGGAGCTCTCGCCCCCCGCCTCGCCCCACTCCGGAGGGTTCGGGTGCATCCCCGACCACGGGATGCAGGCCGGCGCCGGATAGGCATCTCCAATTTGCACCCAATCGTTGTAATCGTCGAGGATAGGAACATAAACCTTTCCCCCTGGGATGAGGCCGCCCAACGGCGACTCGGACTTTCCCGTGGGACATATGGAATTCAGGGGACAGATCCTCCGCTTTCCTTCAGAGTCGCAAAACCGTATCGCCTCGCGGTACGTGCTCCCCTCGTACCCCGCGTCGCGATCGTACAGCCGCGGGTCGTACAGTGCGATGTCGTCGGCTTCCTTGCCCTCATCTCGTTCTCCCGCGTCGGCCTCGGCCGCGACGGCGGCCACTTCGGCGTCGGATGGTTTGCCCTCCCCCGGACCGTGGAAGCAGCACGCTACGTGACGGACGACCTCCGTGTGGTCCACGCCAGCGAGGTTCCACCACGCCTCGGGGGAATACTTCGTGCACGGCTCGTCGCGCCCGACGTTCACCCAGGCGTCTTCCCCGTCGACGATCGGGGCGTACTGACGCTCGGCGTCCCCCGATTTGTCCCAAGTTCCGCCGGAAGGGACTGATTCGGGTCCTAGGGGACAGACGGCGTCGTAGGAGCAGATGACCATGATTTGTTGAGCGTCCTTCTTTGAGGCACAGAAGGCTGCAGCGTCGTCGTGCGACTGGCCATCCCAGCCATCGCCGCGGGAAAACCACTGGGGCTCGTACCTAGATTTTTGGCAAAGGGTACAACGTCAAAATTATTAGAGCGAATGTCGATGCATTGATATGGTGTCCACTGGCATAACCCTCAAACAATCACGAGCGCCAATACAGAATGAAAGGGCGATTTCTGGTCAAAGGCCTCTTTGGATGTCAAACGAGACCGTCCCAAAGCAGCAGGCGCTAATCAAAAATGGTTTGCAATGGCGCAGCCGTTTGCGTCTCATACTGCAGCAATGTGCTGCCGCAGCCGTAGGTGCTAATGATGCGACTGCTTCTTGCCATAGCTGTAGCCGTGGCTGCTGCTCATTCATCTAGCTGCTTACTCAAAGCTGTAGCTGTAACTGCATTGCCAAGGCTATAGCAGCCGAGCCAGAGCTGCTGCTGCTGCTGCTGACGACGACGATGATGCCAAGAATGATCAAGAAGCACGCTGCTGATGCTGCTTGAAGCTGCGACTGCAGTCAAGCTGCCCAAGCCATAGCTGCCGATGCAGCTTCTCCTTACAGAGCTGCTGTTGCCGATGGTAGTTCTAGCTGCCCCTTCCACAGCTTCCCAAGCGATAGCTGCTTCTGAAGCTGTAGCTACTGCTGAAACCGAAGCTGCTGCCGATGCTTCAAACTGCACCAGCTGTTGCTGACGCTGGATCTGCCATTTCTAATGCTCCTGAGGGTGATACTTCTCTAGCTGCGTAACTGCGCATGTATCTGCACTTCTGAACTGCTGCTCTAGCTGCTGTTCTACTGATGATGATTCTGGCTGCCTGGCATTGGTTGCTGCTGCTGCTGCTGTGACACTTCGAGCTTCCGTAGCTGGAGCTGCGCTGCAGCTGCTGCTGTACCGTTGCTGCTGCCATAGCTTGATACTTCTAGATGCTCTGGCTGTTGTGGTTGCTGTAGCTTCAACTGCTGCTGCTGCTGCTGCTGCTGCTGCTGATCGCAATGCCATGAGCTACAGTAGACATACAGCTTCTGCTTTAACCGACGATACTGACAAACCGCTGCTGACGCTTCTAGCTGCAGTACATGTAGCTTCAGCTGCTGCAACTCAGCCGCCACAGACACCCAACCGCAACCGTAGCTCCAGCCAGCCAGCCGCCGATGTCGCGTAGAGCAGGAACTCGTAGCCTAGACGTAATCCTCCCGAACAAAAACGATCGAGGTGAAAAAGAAGCCGTACTTACAGGTGGTATGCAACCTCGTAGGCGTCGTTGATCTGCTGATCGTTCGCGGCCTCCGCGTCTTGTGGCCCCAAAGAGTCCAGCGGGCGATCTGCGTCCGCGCCATCGTCGACGTCGAGGGGCACGTCCGCTTTCTCCGCCGCTCCGGCCATCCCTCCCGCGCCGCCGCTCCCCTCCCCGTCGCCCCCTGCTCCCGCGACCCGCGCCGCCAACCCCACCCCCAAGGCCAAGATCGCCGCGGCGACGGTCCCGAACAATCCCAGCAGGATCCGCTTCTGGCGCCAGGTGAGCCGGACGTATCCCCGGCGGAGCTGGCGGAGCTCGCCGTAGAAGTCGTCCGTGACGGCGGACACGCCGTCCATGTCGTCGGTCGACCCTCCCACCGAGATGTCGCGGAGGTTCCGCCGAGCTGCGGCGGAGGCGGACGGGCCGTAGCGGAAGGGGTCGTGCGGGGCCCAGGGTTGGGTCCCCCCGCCCACCATGCCGCCGACGCCACCTTCGCCGCCGCCGCCGGCGCCGTACTCCTCCCCTCGTTCCAAATATTCAAGTTCGGCACGGGCGTGATCGTCCGGGGTCGTCGCGCGCTCGGCCGCCCCGCCCTCGCCGCCCTCCTTCCCCCCGTCGCCGCCGCTGCCGCCGCCGCCGCCGCTTTCGACGTGGCCCTCCCCGAGGTCGGAGACGAAGCTGCGATAGTCGCTCATGATCGCTCCCTGCGCCCGGGCCAATTCCAAAGAGGCCTCTATAATGGGATCGTCCTCTTCGTCTTCATCGTCAAGATCGTCGTCGTCGTCGTCGTCATCGTCGTCGTCGTCGTCGTCGTCGTCGTCGAGGGTGGAGGACAGGTCGGAGTCGTCGTCGTCGTCGGCCCCGGCCTCGCCTCCGCCCCCCGCCGCGGTCCCGAGCGCGTCATCCCCTCCCCCTCCGGCGCCATCGTCGCCGCCGCCGGTCGCGGCGGTCCCGGAGAGGAGGTCCGCGGCGCCGTTGGGGGTGCGGCCGCCGTCCTCCCCTCCTTGGTCCTCCTTCGGGCTCATGGTTCTCGGTATGTTTCGTCCTTTGCAGAGGGGCGGGTGCTATGGCTTGGCTTTTGTTTTTGTGGGGCCACGCCAACGGGGGGAGCGAGGGGGGCGGGGCGGCTTTTCCGTTTCCGTCGTCTTCGCGCGCGTCGTCGCTCGTCGCCGTCGCTCGTTGATGGATTTTATGTTCGGGTTGATGGAGCGAGGATATCTTGGCGATAACTTCGATAGGATGTGGACCTGAATTTTTATAGCATTCTCCGCCAATAAATTCTTTGATCGCCAAAATCCATGGCGGCTGCAATTTTCGACCTCAATTTTTTTCTTCTGGGCAGTTTTGGTCTATCAGGATGTGGGCTGTGCTAATCGAAGGATTTTGAGCTATCGAGACGCGGTGCGATCCTAATGGGGAAGTAAACGGAGGCCAAGTATGGCCTTTACGACAAGTCATTGTCGTTTCCTAGAAATTAGGAGCATCTTCGAACATTTTCGGTTGGAGACTAACGCCCATCCTGTCAATATAATATGGGTTGAATATG
>JALLPA010000942.1:0-12404 GCA_036939895.1 Thalassiosira exigua
ATAAAAATCTTTTCGTTCTAACAATTTACACAAGAAAAATAAAATTCTCGACAACTGAACCGAATACAAATTGCAGGTCTTTTGTCACAAAACCTTCAAATCGAAATAATTTCGCCAACTCGATTTCACGACAAACAATTTCCGCGT
The DNA here is from genome assembly GCA_036939895.1 of Thalassiosira exigua. Taxonomy (NCBI): domain Eukaryota; phylum Bacillariophyta; class Thalassiosirophyceae; order Thalassiosirales; family Thalassiosiraceae; genus Thalassiosira; species Thalassiosira exigua. The sequence goes on from JALLPA010000942.1 coordinate 148, forward strand.
GGTAAACACGTGACAAAAAACGCTGTCACGATAGTTGCACGCAACTGTGCTCGTGCGCGGCCAAAAACCTTTGGCCACGGGGTTTTTCGTTACAGAAGACCAGCAATTTGTGATATTCAAACATCACAACGCATTAGTGATTGAAGCTTGAGCAGCTGCGTACCAATATTTTTTGTTGCCTCGCTCCCCGCTCCCGCCCTATTCTCATTCCCCTATCGTACTTTCCAAGCAAGATAGAGAGAGCAAGAGAAACAAAAAACAAGAGAGGTAACGAGCGCAAGAGAGATGACACGGACCAACACGGACAGCCTGGTCGGTGACGCGCGACGCCTCCCTCCTCCTTTACCGTCATACGCGGCGAGGGAGTGCATCGCACTGGCGTGGAAGGGGAAGGAAGATAGAGCAAAGCCTTTTTAACGTTGATTTGGACGAGGTGCTTCGGCGCGTTTGCAACGAAGGCGGCAGCCTCAATCGGAGGACGGTCGACTGGGCGTGACGAAGCCCCTTCCATTGCTCCTCCTCCTCCCCCTCTGTCCCGTCGCAATCTCGTCCCGACACGCAAAGTGCAGCCCGTATGATACCACCCTTAGCACCGCTTCTGCGTCCAGACGTCGACCACCCCCGGGGCCGCATCGAGGCACTGGACCAACGCCTCTTCGAGCAACCCCTCCTGGTGCGTGATGATGATGGCCCGTGAGGCCTCGTCGGCGTTGGGACTCCCGGCGTCAAAGGCGTCCGAGACGTCCAGGAGCAGCGCCCTGGGTTCGACGGATCCGATACGGAGCAGGTGGGCCGCCACGGGGGGGACGCGCTACAGGCCCCACGGCATGGGAAGGATGTCCCCCAATGCTTCTTCCGGGTGGTAGAGAAGGGGGGGGGGGAAGACACCGTCTGAGCCAGCAAGCGCTCAAGTCCGCCGCTTCCCTCACTTGTTCCCGTGCCGGAGGCCCTCCTCCACCGTCCTGCGGGTGTCATCGGTGCCTCAATTCCGAGCGGGGGACGAGGTGATCGTGTGACGGCGGCAGCGACGAGCTGGCCTGATGCCCCTCCTCCTCCCTCTGGCATTCCACTCGCAGCTCATCCTCGGGCAGGTCCTCCTCCTCAACAAGCAACAGCGTAGCGGCCTCGTTGGACCAGCTCGTCCGGCCGACGCGGCGATGTTGGCCGAATTGAACGCCCATGCTGAGAGCGCGCAACGAGCGGAAGCAGCTGCGCATGCGTTGGCAGATCATTTTCCCGAACTCCCGTCCATCGCCGGATGTACCCAACCTGGTTGAACCGCTCAAGGTCGACGACTGGAACGCATGCTGAAGTCGAAGGATGCGACCCAGAATGCGCAGTTGTCGCTCCAGACTGCCATGCTGAAGGCAGACAGGGGGGGAAAGACTGTGCGACTGAAAGTTTCTCTTGGCGAAATACACAGGACTATTTTTATCCTTGGGAGCGTCGAAGGGAATGACCGAGCGGATTCAGGTCCCCCTGTCAGCGTTAAGTTTTTATTGGAGCAAGAGTTTTGCGACAGGCACTGCAAGTTTCTCTCGCTGCTAGAGGCAATCAACTATTTATCCTTGGGAACCCAGAAGGGGGATATTTGGGATTTGAATCCTTGCTTGAGTTGGGTTTCTCAATTTTTTGCGCTTTTGGGGCTGAAAATGCCCCCAATCGATGCAGCTCGCCGAGATCTTTCTGCTCGTGGTCCAACGTCTGAATCGTACTTGATCCTGCCGAGATATCATCTGATTTTGAAAAATTGCAGCCGTGGCTTTAATAATTTCATAGATATGTTTAATCTAGATCGACACTTACAACTACGATACCAAGCGTTTCACCGTGGCCTCGTCGATGCCGGGGATCCCGCTCAGCCACTCCTGAAACTGGCGGATCTTCTTTGCCAGGTTGTTCTCGCCGCCGTCGTCCTCCCCGTCGTCAGAACCGCGGGCGTTCACGATGTTCTTTGCCAGATCGGCCGTACGCGAGCAGCAGCGCCATGGGCGGGCCGGGACAAGGTTGAGAACGTTGTCCCCGAAGGAGCCTGGCACCGGAAAGAAGTCCCCCACGGCCCGCCGCGTCAACGTCGCGACTTCGTCGACAGATCGACTCCACAGCTCGGACGGGGACGTGCCGCCGTCCACGTCGCCCGTCAGGGGCAGAGCGGCAAGCAGTGTCGTTCCCGCCCTCCCCGCGTCCGCCGACTTGTCCCAATCGCCAGAGAGGCCCTCGACGTTGTTGAGAACGAGCCACGCGGCCTCCCTGAGGCTCGCTAGAGTCTTCTCGGAGCGAGCGAACCTCGTCCCCAGGAGGGTCACCACGGAAGCTGCAGACTTGAGACCGCCGATCAAGACGTCATTCTGCGATGCCTCGCCCTCGCTCCCGCCCTCGAGGCCCTTGTAGTACGCGTACAAGCCGTTGTCTCTGAGGGCGTCCAGCAACGGAGGGCCCACGCTTGCGACCATGTCCACTTCCAGGGAGGCGCGGGGATCGTCGCCTCGGCCGTCCTTGGCGTGTTCGCACAGGGACGCGAGGACGGCGAGGGTCGCGCGCACTACCTCGCTTGGGTATTTGCTGCCGTGGGTTTCGGACGCGCCCCCCTCGTCCTCCTTCCTTCGCCCCACAAAAACGCCGAGGATTCGACAAATGGCCGTGACGATTGATCCCTCGTCGAGATCCCGTCCGCCCCCCCCCGGGTCGTTCGACAACGCCTCGTTGGAGCGCGAGTCCAAACGGACGCGGCCTTGCCGCCGCCTCCCCCCGCACCCCCCTTCCGCCGTCACTTCCGCGACCCCCGCCTCCCCAGCCTTCCGCTTCGCCGGGTCGGTCGGATTGGTCTGAAGAGGAAGCGGAGGCGCGCTCGTGGTACGATCGCGCCCGCTCCATAACGTGGTGGGGAGGGCCTCGGAGTCGAACTCGCAGAACGGCCGGACGATGGCCAGCCGCGTCCGGACTTCGTCCCCCCCCCCTCGCTCTCGGCCGCCTCGGCCTTGCGGAGGAGGTTCCGTCGGATCTGGATCTCCTCCGTCGCCAGGAGGTGTCGATGCTCTTGGTGGAAGTGTAGTACGAGCTCGAGACGTAGGGGTGCTCGTAGACGAAGTCCAGGCGGGCGATCGCCTCGTCCTCCTCGCCGCCGCCGCCACCCCCCGTCATTCCCGTCAGGCGCGAGAAGCCGGGGATCGCCACGGCGATCCCGCGATCCCCCCCCTCCCGTCCGACCGAGGAAGAGGGCGCCCAGGATCGCAAGTAAGCCTGCGGCGCGAGAGCGCCCTTGAGCCTCCGCGGAGATCGCCGGCCTCCTCCTGCACGCGCGGGCGAGCCCCTTCCTCCGCTCCCCTCACCGCGATCGAAGTCGTCGTTCCTGCCGCCGCCGTCGTTTTGGTAGCCGTCGTCGCAGTAATTGTCAAAGTCTTTGTCTCCCCCCACGTGGGCAGGTGCGGAGAACAGCGGACGCCGCCGCACGCAGGGGTACTCCTCGCGGCGCTCGTCCGAGTCCTCCCCGCGTCCTCCTCCTCCGAGGATACCTCCCGGCTCCCCCCTCCCCCAATCCGAACCAATTGGTCCAAACCTCCTGAAGCACAGGCCAGAGGGGATCATGACTCGGTGTTGACTACAGATTTCAGGTCTTTTGGGAGTGAAAAACGAAAACCCTCCGATATCGCGCAGAGAGATGGCAACAAAAAGGTTTTTTCGCCGCGCACGTGTTTGATGGGCGTGCTACTGATGGGGGCGTCGATACCGTGCGCTTGCACCGAGCCCGTGAACAGCTCCGGTGAGTTTTGCGCTCCATTGCATGTTTGTGAAAAGTTCCCTGTTCGAAGCACATCTCATGCGATCGACGGCGCACCGCCGGATCCTATGCGCAGCTTCCCTCTCGGTCCTCCGCTTCTTCATCGGACTCGGCGGATCCACCTTCGTCTGCTGCCAGTTCTGGACGTCTCGGATGTTCACGAAGGAAGTTGCGGGCACGGCGAACGCCCTCGTGGGAGGGTGGGGAATCCTCGGGGGAGGAGTGACCCAGCTTGTCATGGGGACGATGCTGTTCCCGCTCTTCAAGACGGGCATGTCGGCCGAGCGGGCGTGGAGGACGGTGTGCATCGTCCCTGCGTGCGTCGGGTTCTGCCTGGGGGGGGGTTGATCATGGAGATTTCGGACGACGCGCCCAGATCGGACAAAAGGAGTGAATGAATGATTCATCGCACCTGATATGCTCGTCCGTTGACCTCTCCCATCCGCTGCAATAAGAAAACTACGCCGAGATGAAGAAGAACGGGACCATGCCCGAGATCTCCGCCGCCGCCTCGGGCGATGAACGTCAACACCTGGATCCTCTTCGTCCAATACGCGTGCTGCTTCGGCGTCGAGCTCATCGTGAAGAACGCCGCGGCGTCTTACTTCAAGACGAAGTTCGAGCTCACGACCGAGAGCGCTGCGGCCATCGCTTCCATCTTCAGCTGGATGAACCTCTTCGCCAGCAGCGTCGGCGGCTTTGTCTCCGATCGTGAAATCGATCCGACGACCGACAAACGTATCTCGAGTGGAAGGTTTTTCCCAAGTCACAACTAAGATGTTTTCGATATATTTTAGAGATTTCATCAGTCACGGAGTGGGTGTTTACACGATCACGATTATGGTCACTCGTGATATTTAGAGAGATTTTAGAGAGATTTTCAACAGAGATTTGGAAACAAATGTGGATATTTGAAAGATTTGGAACAAAATGGGGATGTTTGAAATATCTCGAACTAAATGGTGATGTTTGAAAGATTACGAACCAAATGGGAAAGTTTCGGGAAAAATTATTTTTCGTGCGAAAAGCGTTTTATTTTGAGAAACCAAATGTGAATCTTTCAGAATCCCGGTGGATTCGTGACAAAAGTTCACCTTTCCCGCTGCTCCCTGGTAATACCTACGTACGATACATAAACACTTAATCATCGTATGTGGATGTGGAAGGTCTTTCCACGTGTTTTAAGACGGTTATAAAATGAGTACAATATAAACGTAGGAATGAGTATCAATAATTTATATTTTATTTGTTTTTTCGGCAACTCTAACTGTACCTCGACCGCGCAACGGCAACGGCAATGACAACGGCGATCCTCCTCCATCCATCCGGCCATGTCTTCCCCCGCCTCTGAGGACCTGCTCCCCTCGTACGCCCTCTCGGCGCAGCTGATAGCGGACGGCGAGCCGGTCCGGTGCGTCGCGGCGAACGACGCGCCGGGGGGAGGAGGCGGCGCGGGAGCGGGATCGACGGAGTTGCTGTCGGGATCGCAGGGCGGGGTGGTGTCCCGCATCGTCGTGGCGTCCCCCGACGCCAAGCCCGGCGCCGACGGCGGGGCGAACGGCGACGACGGCCGCCTCGCGACCGATCCCGCCCTGGAGATCCAGCCGGGGGGAGACGGGACCCGCCACCCCCACCAGATCGCGGCGCTGCTCTCTTCTTCGGCGTTTCCCGCCGTCCCCGCGGCCTACGCGACGGGGTGCAAGGACGGGAACGTCCGGATCTTCGACGGGTCGAACCACGCCTTGAAATCGACGTTGGGAGGGCACGGCAATGCGGCGACCAGTTTGTCGTGGATCCCGGGCGCCGCCGCCGACGACGCGCCGTGGCTCGTGAGCGGGAGCTGGGACGGCACCGCCAAGGTGTGGACCAGCGGGGGCGTCGGCGGCGCGAGTTGGGGGTGCGCGTGCACCCTGGGGGGGCACGAGAACACCGTCTCCGTCGCCGGCCTTCCGCCCCTCTCTTCCGGCGTCCGGAGGGTCGCGACCGTCAGCGCGGGCGTGGCCGAGGGCAACGCCATCAGGGGGCACACCGTGCGGATCTGGCACCTGACCTCCTCCTCGGACGGATCGATGATCGCGTCGGAGATGAAGGAGAGCGTCGCCAACGACCACTCGGGGCCGATGCGAGACGTGGTCTACGACGCGGAGACCGACGCGATCTACACGTGCAGCAACGACGGGACGGTCAAGGTGCGCTCCTCGATCGATGGCAGTTGCACGGCGACGCTGGCGTGTCCCGGGGATCGTCCCATGCTGCTGTCGCTCTGCGTCGTCGGCTCTGGGGGAAGCCAGAGCGTCGTGGCCGGAGCCGAGGACGGGACCGTGATAGTATGGGACGTTTCCTCGAACGGAGGGGGACGAGAGCCGCAGGTCATTTCCCATCCGGGGTGCGTGTGGCGCGTGTCGCCCATGCCGCTTTCCTCCTCTCCGGACTTCGTCACCGCGTGCAACGACGGGCACCTGCGCATCTTCACGCGGCATGCTCCGAGGGTGGCCCCCGACTCGGTCCTCGCCTCGTTCTCGCAGGCCGTCGCGGAGGCCACCGCGTCCCGGTCCTCGGGACCCACCCCGGACGAGATCGCCAAGCTCCCCAAGTGGGAGATGAACGCCCTCACCCGCGGTCGATCGGAGGGACAGGTCCAAGTCTTCAACAAGGGCGGGAAGGCGATCGCGGCGCAGTGGAGCGAGGCGAGCGGGACGTGGATCGAGGTGGGCGAAGTCACCGGTCAGAATCCCAACGCGGGGACGATCGACGGCAAGCGGTACGATCACGTCCTGCCCATCGAAATCGACGTCCCGGGAGGGGGGGTTCAGAAGCTCCAGATCGGGTACAACAACGGGGACAATCCGTTCGTGACGGCCCAGGCGTTCATCGACGAGCACATGCTGGATCAGAACTACCTGGCGCAGATCGCGGATTACATAAGGCAGAGGGCGGGGGAGAGCGGGCCTACCTTGGGTGCGGGCGGCGGGGGCGGAAGTGGAGGTGACGCCGGGGGCGCTTCCAGCTACTCGGCGCCTGCCCCTGCGCCGACGCCCATGGAGGTCACCCCGACCTACGACCACCTCCCCATGAAAGGGTACAAGGCGTTCGACGCGGGCATCGACAAGAAGGGACTGGGGAAAGTCCTCGCCAAGATCCGCGAGTTAAACGGCGACGCCCCCGAATCCCGAAAGCTGACGTCGCGCGAGGCGGGGGAGGTATTGGACTCCCTGGCGGCCACGCTGGCCGTGACGAACCGGTATCACTCCTCGTCCGTTTCAGACATGGAGCTGGCCGTGATTCACAAGATGGCGACGACGTGGGACGCGAAGCGGATCTTCCCGGCGCTCGACCTCGCGCGGATGGCGGCGCTGCACCCCGACGCTGCCAACGCGGGCCGGAGAGGGGTCTGGGAAGGCGTGCTGGCTGGAGCGTTGGACGCGTGCGCGGGTTTGGGGGATGGGATTGCGGGGGAGGTGGCGGTGCCCATGCTGACGATGCGGCTGTGCGCGAACTGCTTTCGTGGAGGGGGGGGCGCGGCGGCGGCTGCAGGGGGGATGGTGGAACGGTGCGTTTTATTTGTTGAGCCTACTTTTCTTCAAACGCTTCGCAGTCGGAGCCTGTGGGCGAATGACTGCAGTTGTTGCAACAGCGCAACCGTGGGATTGCGATGGCGTGCGTGTGAGGCGGACATAGGCGGTAGTGGCTTTGCTGCCAGGGCATTTGGCCTTTCTCCTTGTGGCTTGGACTTGGGCTGGAGATGGAGATATGTGAGGATGGCTTGAAAGAGGGTGTACCGGACCCCTGGTAACCCTTTCAACCTCAAACACGGATCAGAAGCTCAGGCTAGGACGTTCTCAAGGGGAATGTCGAGGCCAAAGGTGTGCTTCATATTCATCCTGCCACATTTCACTCACACTTACCCCCACCTTTGCACAGAATCCTGGAGTGCGCGGAGGCCTGCGCCCCATCAAAGAACAAGAACGTCCGGCTTTCCGTTGCCACCACCGTGCTCAACGCCGCGTCGTTTATGCACTCGTCTGCCCCGCCGCCTTCCCCGTCATCTGCAGTGAAGGTGCTCGACGCTGTCGGGACGATAGTGGGATGCGGCACATACGAGCCAGAGCCCATGGTCCGTTCTCTGGTCGCGATGGGGACGACGCTGCTCCTCCCGGGGTCATGCGGGGAGATGATGCTGACGGCGGCGCGGGAGCGAGGAATGGGGTCGATGGCGGAGCGGGCGGCAAGCGGAAACGGGGCGAAGGCTGCTGCGGTTGCAACCGAAATTTCGAGCATACTGTCTTCATGACACAGCATTGCTATCCTAGTGGCGTCAGCAGTTGCCAGCCAAGATCTGCGAGAGGTCCTTACAGAAGATTGGTGGCAGGTTTGAGCATGAATGACCGTTGATTCCGTCCAATTACCACAGCATGGCATCAACTATCTTTCATCTAATAAAACACAGAGTTTGCTCTTTCATTCTATCTCGATCAGGACATGTCATCAAGCAACGCACTGTCCTTGGAAAAAAGTACATATAACACCATCAATCAAACCCCAGACGAGAACAGCTGTTAACCTCCCTGCATAGCTTCACTAGATGGCATCCTTCTCTATTATTCTCCGTCTAGAGTACATCAATATCGTCTGCAGAAGAAGCTCCCCCCGCACTGGACGATCCTCAAGAACAACATCAAATCCACAAACGACAGCAATCCGATGATGATGTACAGCCGCTGCTTCTTCTTCCACGCCTTCACCTGGAGCTCCTTGAGCTCCCGCTGGGCATTCGCCACATTGGTGCGCATCTGCCACGTGTCATCATTCGCGTTCTGCAGCTGCTCCCTCTGCGCGTGCATTTTTTCCAGGACGTTCGTGGCCGTGGTCTCCGCCTGGATGTGCGTTCGCAGCGTGTCCTCCACGACCCCCGTCTGCTGCTCGGCGTAGGCGGTCCCGGTCATCTGGGGGGGTTGGTAGCCCGAGTCCACTACTCCTCCACCGCCCCCTCCGCCCCGCTGGTAGGACCCGGCCGAGTCGGGCGACGCGACGTTCCGGCGGCTGGGGACGCCGTTCTCGACGTCCCCCCGGGCCCAGTTTGGCCGGCCGGAACCGTAGGCCATATTTCGATCCATCGGATTTCGATTCCTGCCACGGCGAATTGTTGCGTCGAATCGCGCGAGCCAAAGGTGACTAAAATTTGCGGTTTGTTTTGGGGATGAGCGCCTCAGCAAAAAATCTTTGCCCCTCTCAGCATAAGTAGGCTAGCAAGGCGGATCCCCACTTTGTCCGTCCTTGAGCTTGCGGCTTGGTCAGAGCTGCCTACCTGACTGCTATCGGGCTCTCGACTCTTGCTCTTGCGCCACTCGCTTGCTCTCGCCCCTTTTGTTGCTTTTGCCGTTGCCGTTGCTGCGTTGGCTGTTGCCGTTCATTGCTCACATGCGCTGAGGAAATAGGGATAAGAAAATTTAGTTATGTTTAGGGATCGGAATAAGGTTACATAAGGACTAATTATCTACTCCTAGGATTTTGTTTGTACTTTGCGATCGGTCCATCTATCCATAAAATAATATATTTATTTACGTAACTCTAAACCCCAGGCCTTCTCCCTTCTCCTCGCTCCTCGCTCCTGCCTCGCACCTCCTCGCACCTCGCACTCCTCACTCCTCGTCCTCGGTCCTCGGGATTGTTGGGACCGTGGACCGTTAGTCTGGCGTCGGTGTCCGTCGGCGTCGCCGGAGGCGTGGTCGTTGTCAGACGACTGCTATCGTACTGCAAGTGGCGGAAAAAGTAATTTATTTGTCGTCCACCAGCAACCCAGGGACTCGCATCATGAGCATGAGGTTTCGGGGCAAGCACCCCTCCCAACCCCAAGCAGGGGACGCAAACACCAAGCGAACGTCGAGCGATGCGCCCCCCAATCAATATTTGAGCCCCCATAAAACCGCTACGCGCAACAGCTGGATGTTGGCTCTGTCCCTGACACTGCTAGTTGTGATTTGTTGCGTGCCGTTCCGATTCCTTTTCGCTGCGTCGTCGTCTCGTTCGGGAGATCACCCCCGGATCAGCCTCCTCGACGTCTACTCCTCTGCATTGGCCAAATTTCCTCCCTGCACCGCGCACCGAATATCCCTGGATTCAACATCGTCTGCGAAGCCGGACGACGAAAAACCAACAATTTACACGGGATGGAACGTGCCCGCCGATGGAACCATCGCCAACATGTACAAGTTCGTAGATACGTACGGACATCATCCGCAGATGGTCAAAGATGGAGACGCGCTGCCGCTTTTCGACTCCGACAGGAAATTCTGCACGGTCACCACCAAAACGTTGGTGGAGACGATGGCGCATCGGTTCGGGAACGGCGTCGAAGCGGACAATCCGGAATCGCCCCGAACCACGAAGGACGACCTGCTCTTCTTCACGAACAACTCGGAGTGTCCTAGCCTCTTCCGTTCCCTCCGATCGGAATACTCCGCGCCCGGACCGATTCACGGATCCTCGTGGCCGAAGATCTTCTCGGTGTTGATGCGCGGTTCGTCTCACCGGTTTCACATGCACGACGAGACGTGGCTGGGGCAGATCGCCGGGTCCCGGCTGTGGTTCCTGGCGCCACCCAGTACGAACAAGGGTCTTCGAGAACCGCCCGTGCCCGCGTGTGACTACCTCTCAGGACGGGCGGCGCTGCCGGATGTCGAGGGGATCATGGCGTGCGTACAACGGCCAGGGGAGGTGATGTACTTTCCCCCTTATTGGTACCACGCGACGTGCGGATTGGAAGAGTGGAACGTGGGGGTGGGCGAGCAAAAGGGCGCTCCATCTTTCGGGGAGCTGGTCGTCGACCTATCGATGTCCGAAGGGGAACGGAGAGAGAAACTGATCGAGTGCGGGGCTCTGAAGCAATCTAGCGTGGAGAGGGCACGAGGTTGACCGTTGCGCCTGGAAATGTTTACTGTACCAACAAGAGCGATAGCGAGTGCTTGGAAGAGAGTCTGGCCCGCCATCTACGTCGATCTTACCGCTGCCTGGAGATGCCCCTAACCACAGACACACCCTTCTGATAGGGAAAGACAAAGGGTCCGGATAACAGTGAGGAGAGCAGAGGGCAGTTTGGTACTTCCCAGATGCACCTTCCTGGATGTAGACGAAACAATGCATCGAGAAGGATCGACCGAACAAGATTGTAGCAGAGGAAGAAAATTATCTACCATATTCAGTAAAATGAAAGTAACAAGGTTGGAGTTCAGCGACACCAGTTTCAGTTCAGAATCAACAGCACAACCGGATGGCAACATTCTGTCTCTTCATATTTGGTGTGTGGCTGGTGCTGCGTACTCCTGCCAGCAACGGCTCCACTACCAGCATATAACCTGTGTTGTGTTGGTTAGGCGCTACGCGCTGCACCACTGTTGCACTGCGCTTCCATGCGTGACATTCGAGTACAAGTGACACGTGCCCGCGCAACATCAGAAGTATCGTACCCGTCACGCAGGCACACCTCTCTAGGCGTCTCTGGGTATGGTAGCTCGGCGCCCAACATCAGTAGTAAAATATTGTAGTCTTGTTGCTGGCACCAGTGGCAACCACTCGTCAAAAGCGCGTCAATCGGCGCCCACTTCGGCTTTGACAGCGAGCATGTCCATATATGCCCCTGTGCACAGGTCTGCATCGGCAATGCCAAGCGACTCTTGCAGGCCGCGAGCCACACGCTGGCCGTCCTCCACGCTCTGGCCCTCTCGCAGGCACACCTCTAACTCCACGTAGTCGCCCAATCCCTCCACTGAGTCCACGTGCACACGCGTCTGCCCCACGAGGTACAAGCGCCGCCGCTTCTTCACCTCGCCGAGCGTGTCGAGCGCCGCGCCCAGAGTGCTGCGCATGGCGGCAAAATCGCCAACGGGCGCGATGGAGAAGGTGCTGATCTTTGGACCCTTCTCATCGGCGCGCCCGTAGTAGATCAGCTGCGCGAGGTCGTTTACCTTGCGCAGTTTCAGGCGGCCGCGCGAGGACGCGAAGAAGACGTCGTGTTGGTTCAAAATCTCGCCCATGCCGGCTGGGCGCCCCTCGCCGCCGCCGTCTTGGCCACCGTCGGCGAGCTTCGCGGCAGCGGCCTCGAGCGCCGGTAGATCGCGCACGATCGCCTTGATCTCCACGTTTTGCGGCATGGGCGGCGTAAACGGCTCGCTGGCAAGAGGAGGAGGAGGCAGGCAGTCCAGGCAGGACGGCAACGGCAGGCTTCTATGAATATGAAGGTGAAGGCGCAACTCCCAACCTTCCAACCTCTTCCAACAGCACCCGAGCAAAATCTCTCCCAACTCCCAACCAAGCAAGTCCCAACAGGTCCCAAGTTCCAACCTTCTATAAATATCCACACTCTAATAGCTAGGAAAAATTTAGATACTCCCATCGAGGGTATGTAGCTAAAAGCGTGAGTTGAAATATCTAAGTCCCGACCACGAGCCGAAGGCGAGTGGGAGGGACTTAGCTATTTCAACGA
>JALLPA010000943.1:0-12407 GCA_036939895.1 Thalassiosira exigua
CTTGGGCTGCGATGGCTTGTGTCGCGGACGCGAAGAACGAAGGCTGCCAGGTCGCGTCAACTCAGAGGTGTCTGAGTGGTTTCCGTGGGCTTTTCGCCCGTGTCAGTTGGTGCTTGCCTCGGTTGGATGTGGGACGGCGGAGGTGTTCTTCGTCTCGATGGCTTCTCCGCTGCCATGGCCCCCGAGCTGGCGTTGCCATCGCCACCCTCTGACGGTGGGCTTGCTCGGGGGCACGGAGGGCCTCGATGAGGACTCTCGTTCTTGTTCTTGTCGGTGGGCTTGTTCACGTTGGCTTCTCGTCTCGCGCCTGGCGCGATAGGGACTCTTGATTTCCCCCGTCCGGTAATGTTGGCCGAACGGGGCTCTGCGGCTGGTTGGCGGCCCCTGCTCCTCCTCCGTGTCGTCGCCGGCCCTTGCCCTCTCCTAGCTTCTGTCACTCGCCCCCCCCCTTGTTCAGCGCTCTTGAGATATTCCTCGAGACGCAGGGCGGGTTTCGCACTTCGCGGGGCACTCGGCTCCCGGGCAGGCCGTATCGCGTCTCACGACGACGCCCTCGTCGTCGCTCGCAATTCCCTCTTTCCGTCGCCGCACCGCGGGCATCTTGCAGGACGTCTTGTCCTCGGCGGTGGGGAGACTCTTCGCGGAGTTCTTGGTTCGCAGGTCGTTGTCTCCTGCGTCATTGCTTGCGTCGCGGCCCGGTTCCGTCCTCGGCTCGCGACGGCCGCTCCTTCTCGCAGATGGTCTTGATCTTGTGAATTATGCAGGTCGGGGGATCGCGGCTCGGCCGCTCTTGACGTCCCCCGCGGCGCCGTCTGGGGGGAGTTGTTGACGCGGCAGGTCCCCCCTACTCCGCGGATAATTTGTACATTTCTGCTAAACAGAGCAACGCTGCTCGTAACAGAAGCATTTGATATCAAGGAAATGTAAAATTATGAGCTGCTGCTTGCTACTAAAATGGCAGTACTCTTCGTGCCGCCGCCGCCTCTGTCGGGCGACCTTCGATGATCTCTTCCGACCGGTCGGCCGATCTTCGCCAAACTCCGTCGATGCGTGACTCCTGTCACGACTCCGCTTGTGTGCGCCCACTCTGCAGGCGGGAGTCCTGGCTGGTGGCACACCGAACACCGATGTGTCCAGCAAGGAGGTAGGCATTGTGCGCGACGAGATACATGCCAAGTGATGGCGCTGTAGAGCGAACAATCCGTTGGCAATTTTACCCTCCATAAATTGCCTCCTGCCGGTGGCATCCTGTGCTTTGACAAAGCGCTGCATCTCTGGCGAAAGCTCTGAGAAGGACGAGAGCGAACATGCCCCCCTCAGTTTAATACGAGGGATCCAGTAATTGATCTCAGGGTGAGTGTTGTGGGCATCCATTTAATCACAGAGTTCGTCGGCCAGGTCATGTAAGGGTGTATGCTAGAGCTGGACATTGAAGGATGTGTGCCAATGTCTCCTTGAGGCAACAGTCTGGGCAGCAGTCGTCGCGGGCATTGTTCTATCGGGAGACCATTCGCTGTATGCCACAGCAGCCGGATGCCTGCTTGGCCAGCCACTGTTTGTACATTTGAGGTTTGGAGGAGAGGGCTACGTCAAGCTTCTCCCAACTAACGGGGTAGAAGTTTCTCGCGGTCCAATCCGCTATGTAGTATAGAAGCGTGTCGCCTCTTGCTTGACCATAGAAAAGCAGAGGGCATCAGCGGCGGATGAGAGCTGTTTGACTCCATCCCCAATGACCAACGCCCGCTCAAATGGAAGTTGTTGCTGAGCGATACCCCATTGTGGCAGGGAAAGAGACTGCCAGATAGCACTTTTGGCCACCACGTTACATATGCAATGAAGCTGTTGCCATAGGGTGAGTTGATCCCGTGGCTTGTAGCAGCCCTGGTGGCTTTCAACCTGGGTATAGTTGGATTCGTGGGTGCTGAAAAGCTTGCTGTTTCAAAGAAACTGCTGGATATCTGCGTTGGTGGACCCTGAAGGGATGCGTTGCAGTATCTCTCCAAATTGAGAGAGAGCATCGCGGTTGTTGCAACATATCTCTGAACGTGGGCTATTAAGCCATGAGACAAAGGCGGTGGCAAGGGTGTGTACAGTAAGGAGTTCCATGTGAAAGCCTCCTAGAGTATCTAACCCTCGATTGGGTTTGCCGGTAGCCACCAGTACATACTTAGTACGAATAAACAACAAATAAAGAAGAAGAAGAAGAAGAGACACGTCAAGATCAAGACATGCACCAATCACGAGTTATCCCAGATAGCCGGCAGTCCCGATTCCCCCGAGATTCCAGCGGGGGCGAACGCCGAGTGAAAATTCTTGTCGAAATTCGGTCGCGATCCGACGGGAATAGTAACCCCCAATATCTTTGCTATTTTCTTCCAAACACCCTGATCTTTATTTTACTTCTCTTTTTAATTCCTATTTAGTAATGAAATGTATCAATTACATCAATCACAAAGCTACTATTAATCTAACTCGAGAAATTCAATGAGCGGTTGGTCAGACGGTTCGGATCGCGGAAAACGATTGTTTCGAGATGATAATATGGTAGTTCCACCCTCTGCGAGGTTCCGCCGACGACGGTCGTTTTTTTGCCGGCGCTCTTTTCGCGCGACGACGCCGCGAGAACCATGCATGTCGTGCGCGTGCTGAGCTTTGTTTGTTCTGGTTCTGCCCGCCCTCCACCTGTGGGCACGAACGCCGCGACGTAATCAATCGGGCCGCTCGCCTTCCTTCGTCCTTCGTCCCCCCCCGTCCCCTCCCCGTCCCCCCTCTCGGGGCAAGCTCGGGCCGAGCTCGGGACGAGCAGCGTTCGGGGGGGACCGTCGGCGCACGGCGTCGTCCGGTCTTCGAGGAGCTTCGGGGGATCGGGGAATCTTCTGGGCATCGACCCCTCCTGCGCGGGATCGCGACGTCTCGACCGGGCGGGAATCCGTCCGAACCCCGAGGGGACGAGGGTGGGAGAGAGCGCCGAGGAGAGAAGCGGAACGGGGGGGAAAGAGGTGAGGAGGGGGAGCCGACGAGGATCGGGGACGGAGAGGGTCGAGACCTTCCTTCGGAGGGCGTCGCCGGAGAGAACGGCGGCGGCCGCCGTCGAGCTCGGTCCCGCGCGACAATTCTCGCTTTGCCACATCGACGGAGCCGTTGCTGGCATTTTTGATTCCCGACGCGCGGACGCGACGACGTGCGCGTCCGATGTTGGCGCCCGTCCCGGAAGAGTCGCTGGGAATTTTTCCCCGTACGAAATCGCGACACCGTCGAAATGCGAACTCCTCCCCGAGATGCGCCGATCGTTTTTTCCCCGGCCTCGAAACGATCGCTTCGTCCCCCGGCCTCGACGCGAACGCTCCGGAACGAAATCGCGGCCCGACGACGCAAAATTATTAAGATCGAGGAGGCGCGAAGACCGTGCGAGATCCGTGGTCGTTCGCCCGAGGCATGTGCGCCGCGGCAACCGATCGCCGCTCGGACGAGGGAAAAAATTGCACGGTCGTTCATCGTCGTGAATGTGACGTCGCGCGTTCCTTCCCGTCTTCGAAGCGAAGTCTCGGAAAGAAACGTGCTGCCGGCGAAAGGAATTTGCGCGATTCGTTCGCGTCGCGAAGCACTCGCGGCGACGTCGCTTTCGGCCCTCCGAGGAGGAACGTCGCACCGTTTTCTTGCCGTTCGAGATCTCGGGCGAAATCGACTTGGAAAGGCCGAACCTCCGAGTGGTTTTTGATCGAGCGACAAAGCGACTTCTAGCGATTTCATACGTCACGTGGATTGAATTCTTTCGTCGACGTCCGGGGACGTTGACGTTGATTTAATTCCCAGGTTTGCCGACACCCTCCTGGAAAAACTGAGGGAGGGAGGGAGTCTTTTTCCCCTAACAAATGTGTGGAACCGAAGGGTCAAATGTCCCGAGGGACAAAGAACGAAAGGGAGGGAGGTCCCCTCTCTACTAGCTTTCACCATGTTACATGGAGCGGCTCCACACTTTGGGACAACTTGCCCAAAATTAGAGGGAGGGAGTGTCAACAAACCAGGTAATTAAATCAAAGCCCCCGTCCAATTGATATCCCTGGCACTGGCGTCGGTGTTGTTTGTGGTTGAGCAAAAGATTGAAGATTTCGCCGCTTATTTCATTGACTATGGTGAAGTGACTTTTGCGTTGAGGCTCGGAGTGATCGAATTCATCCCGCAAAGTCTATCCGAATCACAAATTAATTTTCTCTTTCAACTGGCAGGCAAATCCCTTCATCTGTAAGCGTTGAAACACGAAGCTCTTCAGCAAAAAGTCTATCCGAAACACAAATTATCTCGTGACTTTGGTGCTCAGATTGCAAGGGAAAGGGGGAAAATTGCTCAAAATTTGTTGTGATTTGTGACCTCATTTCATTTTCTCTTTCAACTGGCAGGCAAACCCCCTCCTCCGGAAGCATTGAACCATGAAGCTCTTCAACAAATCCAAACAGTACATAGAAAAGGAGCGCCGGCGCGGCGAGGAGCGCGTAGCTCGCCTGGGGCCGCTGTTCCGCACGGCGAATGTGGAGCAGTCCCGCTCCCGGTCGGACGACGATGACGGCAGCGACGACGACGACGGCACCAAACACGACGACATCAAACACGACGACACGATCAAGTCGGCGGAGTCGGCCGACGTCGGCGCCACGGACACCTCGGGCAGCGCGCGGACCGCCGCCAGCTACAACTCGGCCTACGGCCGGATGGAGAGCGACGACGCCGTCGCGCCGACGCGGGGGGAGCAGTACCGCCGCGACGCCGCTCGGGGGTTCGCGGAGGAAACCGAGGAGGTCGCGGTTCGCGAGTCCCCGATGCCGCTCCCCCCCTCGTCGACGGGGGAGGACGAGCGCAAGCCTCCTCCGGCGGCTGCGGCGGCGGAGGCCCCTGGCCAGAGGGCCTACGGCGCGTCGCAGGAGGATCGGGACCGGAGGACGAAGCAGCGCCTCAAGGAGGAGCGGAGGAGGCAGCGGGAAATGCATGGGACGGCGGGCGCCGCCGCGATGCCCCTGCGGCGTCCGCCGTCTTCCGACAGCATCGGCGGCTTAGGGAAGACGTCGGGCATGTCGCAGGAGGACGTGGACCGGCAGACGAAGCAGCGCATCAAAGAGGAGAGGAGGCAGCAGCAACAGCAACAACCATCGCACGAGCCGCAGCCGTCGCACGCGGCTGCGGCTCCCAGGAGCAGGCGCATAACCTTCGATGATGTGTCAAGGGCTTCGGTTACCTACCAGAAGGCAAAAGCCTCGGGCGCGTCCCAGGAAGAATTGGATCGTAGGATGAAGCAGCACCTCAAGGACGAACGGCGGAGGCAGCAGGAGATGGCGGGCGCGGCAGGGGCGACAGCCATGAAACGGCCGCCGTCGTGCGACGGCCTCAGCGATGCGGGGAAGACGTCCGGCATGTCGCAGGAGGAGCTGGATCGACAGACGAAGCAGCGCATCAAGGAAGAAAGGAGGATGTTGAACGAGCAACAGAGAGAGCAAAAACGGCAAGACGATCCCTCGCAGCCATCGCACGGAGCGGCGGAAGCGAGGAGGAAGTTCGCGGAGCGACTGCAGGCGAGGGCCTTGGCCGGTGAGCCCGACGACGAGGAGGAAAAGGCTCCCATCGAAGAGGAGGACGACCTCGCGGAGGACGAGCGTCGAGGGGAGGACCGCAGGAAGAGCCGCCACCGTCATTCCCACAGGAGGGGGCACGGGCACCGCAAATCCGAGCGCAGGCACCGCGACAGCCAGGTGAGCGTGGCCTCTTCTCGCAGTCAGGTCAGTGAGGCATCGCACGCTTCAAGGGAGAGCAACGACGGCGTCGAACGGCGCCGGCAGCAAAGACGCGACCGGGAAGAGGAGGACCGCAGGCTGAAAGATCAACTGAGGCGAGAGCGAGATGCAGACCGTGAGCGGCAGAAGGAGCGAGATCGGCGAGACGTCCCCCAGGCGAGCCCTGGGAACGATCTTCGCTACGAGGATGAAATCGACGAGATCGAGGAGATCGAGCGCCGGATGCGGCGCCGTCGCGAGCAGGAGAAGGAGGACCAGCGGCTGATCGAGGCCCTGCGGCGGCAGAGGCAACGGACCCAGAGCAGCATGGACGAAACCCCCTCGAACGGGAAAACGTCGACTGGGAACTGGCTCTCTGACGTCACCATAGACGAGAACGAAGCGTGCGAGGAATCGATGGCGCGGCTGGACTCGTTCGAGGCGGCGCTGGCGCAGGAAGGGGGGCTCTGCAAGCCGATCTCCAGCGACCAGGAGCGCCGGGCCGCGGCCGAGGCGGACGACGAGGCCCAGGTCCGGCAGAGCCTCATCGACCTCCACATCGCCCAGTTCCGCGCGACGACCAAGATCAGCGTGGGGGACGATTCCGCGGACGGAGAGCTCGGCGAGGCCGCCGACGGCGGGGCTCAGGGAAGTCCTGGCATCCTCGATCCCAGGGCCTCCGTGGAGGAGTTCATGCACGATGCGGCGCAGCGGAACTTGCGGCGGCGCGAGTCCCGCCGCGTTTCCGTGACGACGCTGGCGATCAAGGCGTGGCAGGAGAAGTACTCGCTGAAGAAGGCGCTGCAGCTCGCGGAGCGGACGCCGGGGCAGGAGTGGGCGAGATCGTTCTACCGCTGCGATCCGCGGTGGCAGATCATGAAGTTCTTCAACGAGGTGGCCCAAGAGGGGGGCGAGGCGCCGATGGACGAGAACTTGGCGGCCAGCCCGCTGGCCAATCTCTTCGACAAGGCGAACGTGTTCACTGTGTGGCGGCCCACGTCGGACGAGGCCATCTGCAACATGATGCTGGGCGTCGCCACGGGGAAGGGATTGGACATCAAGGGCAAGTCGGCCAAGCGGGGAAACATCTCCTCGTACGTGCCGTTCATACAGATTTTCGAGGAGCCGCACAAGCTGCACGTGCGCGAGCTCATCAAGGACGGGCGCGTGGTGCGCGTGTTCTACCGGTCGGAGTCCGCGCGGAGCGAGGCGCACGAGATGATATTGGACATCAAGGACTTCATGCTGTTCGCCGCGGAGGACGCCATGCGCGTCCTGAGCGACGAGTTCGCCGACGAGGCGGAGCAGGAGCTGGCCATGAAGCACCTCATGTACGACGACACCAACCTCGCCGTGGACTTCGTGGACGAGTACGCGTTCGCCGACCCGCCCGTCTTCGGGCTGGACATCACAGAGCGGCTGTTCTGGGAGAGCTACGTCATCAATCAGAACTGCGCCCGGCCCGCGGGGACGGAGTGGGACATCGGGAGGGGCAGCGAGCTCACGTTCATGGACATGAACTTCAAGGCCATCCGCCACGCGCCTCCTCCGGGGGATCCGCGGGCGGTGGTCTACCAGTTCAGCACGGAGAGTCCCATGGAGCCGCGGACGCTCCTCATGGCGTACGAGGAGTGCGGCAGGGTGAAGCCCGTGGTGTCCGACTTCGACTGCTTCCTCCTGGGATCCCGTGGCGTGAAGTACAAGAACCCGATCCCGCCGGAGCAGCTCGACTTGGTGAAGTGGTCCGTGAAGAACATCAGCGAAGTGCTCGACGAGAGGGCGGAGTCGGCGTCGACCGCGGGGTGGATGGAAACTTGGTTCAAGGTCCTCAAAAAAGCCGCCCAGAAAGGATACTATCCGAAGACGCCCAAGTACGGCAACGGGGATCCCAAATCGTACGAGATCATCAAAGTGGCCGTGGAACGCCTCCAGAAAACGGGATGCGTCCGCCACGGGGCTGAGTGTTTCAACTGGTTTTTCCCCCAGGTCAGTTGATCCTCTTTGATGTTGATTTTCAATGCACCTCGACCAGCTGATCACAATATCTCGGACATGTTCGTTTCTCCATCAGGAAATTGACGATCAATTCCTCGTCGTTTCCGACACCCTGCCGGGAAACCTCAAATGGAAGAAGGTCAACGTCCAGCAGCTGCAGGATTTGCTCATATCGAAAATCGGAGAAGGGTTCACCTTCCCCATCAATCCCAAGTGGGTCCTGTGCGATCCCGGGTGGAGGAGGGTGTACGACACGCTGCTCGCCAGTCAACGACCCAACGTCCAGGACTCAATCAAATGCTGGCTGCCGCCGGGGACCGGACTGCGCGAGGAGGTCGACGCGATATCGGAGCGACATCCCCTCGGCTTCGAGGGCGCGCGCGTGAGAAAGGAGGGCACAGAGGAGATGGATCGCTTAGAGGATGACTTGGAACGATACTTCAAAATCCAAAGATTATGGAGGAAGGTTAGATTGTTTTTGTACTGGATTCGGTTTGTCAGGGAGAAGCACAGGGAGATAAAGAGCACGTGATAATTGACGATCGGGTACCGACGCCACAATGCAAGCGGAAAGCCGTCCTGATTTGGCTTGGACTATAGTGTTAGAATTGGCTAGCGACACAGCCGGCCTCACTGGCTGGCAGGAATCCAACATCAGCGTTGAAGTGGTCATTGTAGGCTGAACGAGTCTGGAAGAGATTGCATGTTCATGTCCCCTAACTAGAAGCAGCTACGCTGTCCAGACGTGGTAAAGCTCCTTGTAGAGGAGGCCCAGCAGATAACTAAAGTAGATAGGAAAAATGTGATCATTATTGTACCTCTTTTGTCCTCTTAGCATTTCGTTAGAAAAAATATGTGACAGAAGGGTAAGCCACCAAAGGGTTGAGATTTTTGGGCAGTTTGAGATGGCGAATTTTCCAACCCATCAAATCCCAACTGCATACTGTAAGAAACAAAGGGCCATGGGAAAAGTTGCTGGAATCATAGGGGACCACTACCATGAGTAGATCCCATTACCAAGGATTCCCGATTACTGAGCGCACGTGAGTCCTGGGGGACTCAGGTCTCACGGCTGTCGTGGCCGGTCACAGATCAGTGGCATGGGATTGCCATGACTAATACCGGCCACAGTCGACTACGAAGGCCTCCCGGTTCGTCCCTTGAGGATCCACGACGGATCACGGGCCGGAGCATCCCCGACCTACCTGAGGAGGGGACACGGCGCTGGCCTGGACGACTAGCCGTGACCTCGCAGGCGTCGAACGCTGCAGGGATGAAGACCGTCTCGATGCGATCAGCCAGCGTGTCACGCAACGAGTTCAAGAGCAGGAGGAACCCAAAGCGGTGGAGGTAGCCTGTTGGCCTCCGCATGTATTCCAGGTCGTCCTCGTCGTCCGTGTCCTCCTCATCTGGGCAGGCGTACTGGCGCTCCAGGCTCCCGTGCATCGATGGCCTGGGAACAAACATTTTCATGCAACCTTCTACCGACGTGCAATATATAGCTTTCATAAAATTGGTATGCTCCTTTTTGCAGCATCTTCACCTGCACAAGCCTAGTAGTCTCTGCAATACCTATTGTGTTGCGATGAAGAAAGGTAGAAATTTAACTAGTAGGAAATACGTGTGATCACTTTTCGATGAGGTGAACTTTTGATTTATGAGCTCGCTTATGCTTTCTGGCCTAGCCAGAAAGCCATGCTATCTATGGTCAGGGCTCAGGCTTGACACCTAGAGTTCGCATCCCTCAAGTACGCGGAGTATCACTTCCTATGGCCATCTCAGAATTAATACTCTTTGTACTTAAGCGTAGGGAACCATGAGGTGCTGCAGCCAGTTACAAGCTTCATGCTATCATGACTGGCATTGCAACCATGGTACACTATGTTTACTCCTTGTCTTTTTTGTGTTTGAGTCAGAGAAGACGGAGGAGCTCCTCTTTTACCTCAAATCTCGGCCCTTCACTTTTCAATCCATCAACTCATACACTAATTCTAACGCTACGCCTCCATGTACCTACTACCCCAACCTGAGCAGGGTCAACCTTACAATAACTCATTTTGAACATTCAACTTCAATAGTAGACCAATTCTTACCAATGAAGAGAGATATGGCCATGGCGGAAAGTTCACCCCTTCGGACATTTCAAAAATCTCAATTCTGAGTTCCTCCAAATACTCATCCAGGGACAATGTGTCAATGACGAGACATCAGTGAGTCAGCCTATTGATGCTATAGAACTACAGTTGATTCCAGATGGTGATGCATAGATTTATCTGGAAATAATCGGTGTTCGATGGGGGGGGGGTATTTTTAGGTATATTCTACACAAATCCAACTTCAAAACTTGATGGAAAAACACTCAATTCTCGCAATCATTTGTTACAGTTGTAGTAGAATGCGCAAAATGATCCCACTGGAAAAATCATTCCCAGAGGGGTTTATATAATTTGAGGGAAGTTTCTGAAAGCTTTTGCTGATGCATTTCGACAGCTGTCTCCCCGGAACCTAACTTCCGTCGATTTTTAGGGTATAGTTCTATGTGTTAGATTGTATGAACAAGCTCCCCTCCCCCCCCGAACATCAGTCTAAAAATTGAGGCCGATTGCTACGTACACTATTAGAGGTGGAAGGCGAACTGAATTTTTTTACCTGTATTTGTGTTGATAGGAAAAGTCCTGCTCCCAGCTTCAAGATGCACTAAAATCAGCTTCTTACCCCACAATATGACCAAGTTGTGTTTTTTTAGTTTTAGTGAATGTATTGTGTTCAAAATCCACTTATGTGTCAGTTAGATATAATTTGTTAACATTTCCTGGCCCTCCACCCCCAACCAAAAAACTTTGAAGCCAAAGGCCTCTTGATTGTATGTTCTAGTAACCAACAGCTTTCGTTGCTTCTCCGACGGTTGCTGTGCTCCAGCTCTTCTTGGCGGGCTGTGAATTAAATTATGAGGCCATTGAAGTGGAGGCCGCTCAAGGCCCCCCTCGAAGTGAAAATTCATTCCAAATTTTCAAATTTCCTAGGCTCCGCAGCCCGTCTATCCTCCACTCCTCACATCAGCCTCCAAACACCAAAGAACTTTGAAGCCAGATGCCTCTTGCTCGTCAACACTACAGATTTGGTGAGTAATTGGGTTTGAAGTCTCTTTCTCAAAGATTGACTCTACAAACTCCCTCATTCATCCATTCCCATCGGCAACGTTAATCTCTTCATCAACTTCTCAGCATCTCTGAGGAGGTCACTGCAATAGAGTAGTTGGATAGGAGTATATTTAATCAACCAATTAGTACCAACATTTCTACCAACACACCAGAATTGATTTGCATGCTACCAACTTTTTACCAACCTCTGTCAAATCTCCATGCAATCAACATTTCAACTAACAACTCCTTCAAAATCAGTATCGATCGACCCAATACTGAGTTCCGATGCTCATATCCTGCAAAGAAGCAATCCCACCAACGCCCCATACAAATACCATGTGATAGGATTGTAATCCACTTTGGAATAGATATAAATTGTGTATGATTTTGCTCAAATCGTCTGTTGGTCAAACCCTATTGGCTAATGGCACAGCTACAGCGGAATAGTACATAAGCTAACATACATTACTTATTCGTTATGTATCGTACACTCATGATTGCTACTAATCTGGCCCGCACGAGAGTGCACTGGCGCTACAAACTGAACTGACTCGCACGCGATCTTCCGAACCATAAATGTCAAGCAAGGCGAGGGGGAGGCAGGTCAACAAGGGCGAGGGACAGGGTGGGGCAACAATGCGGCAGGTGGGGGTCAACAATCAGGGCAAGGGACCGGACGGTGCAACAAAGTGCCTCTGAAAGTCACTTTTGACTGAGGCCAGTCTAGGTACTGTAAATTTTATTTTCGTAACCAAATACCACAATCTAAATTCCTGCTGTTACTATCAAATTCTTATATTTTATATCAAGTCCCATAACCCATCTGCAGGCTCTTTCGTGATAGCGATCAGTAAACAAGACCACTTTTAAATCCAAACTATTTGCAATCAGTTCCCCCGACCCAAACTCAAATCCCTTCGAGCCTGCCAAGTCCCACACAAACCCAACATCAATCCACAACATAGACCGTCTTCAAAAACGAAAGCATCTTTGTTACTACACACTAATATTTTATTGTGTGTCCACAACGTAACTTTTATACAATTTACTATTGTGGTGGAATTAGGTCCCCTCTGTTGCAATGCATCATTCCTTTCTTCCCAAGGCAGGCTGTGTTTATTTTGCATTGCGTCTGCGTGTCCCCCAACTTAATTAGTACAAAACTTGTGACACGATCCCATGGAGCGGAGAAGTGGATTAGTATCTCTACATTGCCGTAAACCTGTCGGGATTATCCCCGACCGGTCCGGTCTGGTCCATGAAGGATCCCTCTGGGAAGATTTGGCTTATTACGAGGGGGTTGATTCATACAATTCCGGACAAGGGTGGATCGAGAACCATCGATTCCGTGAGATTGTCACCGTACCGCAAATGCCTTAATCTACGTAGGAATTAATACCCTTCCCTCCTCAACCCGTCGCAACCATGGCGGACGCCGCCGCCGCCGACGCTCTCCGGCAAGGCTCCCCCACGAGCCCCATCCTCTGGGAACGCATCCCTCGTTCCCCTC
>JALLPA010000944.1:0-12388 GCA_036939895.1 Thalassiosira exigua
CGTGATATCGCCAAAAAAAAGCTATCGTTAATCTTGCAGGAAGAGGGGCGGGCAGAGAGGGAGCACGGGAAGGGACGACTGCTCGGGAGTGCCACTCGGGGGGGGTGAGATGAATCCGTTCCGGCAATCTAGGCGATGGCGTCCTATCCCAACCCATCCTATCAAGACACGCTCCTGGAGCTGTACGGCGGCCGGCGGCGAAAGAGCGCGGCCGCGAGCGTCTTAGTTCACGACAACGGCAGTCCGTTCCTCCCGGCCCCAAATCCGCCCCCGTCCCCCTCGCCCTCGCCTCAGACGCAGACGACCGGTAATCCGCGCAGCCCTTCCGGCGGAAGCCCTCCAGTGGCCAGCGCGGGCGGAAGCGCTTCGAAGAAAAAGAAGAAGCTCGGGAGCAGCTATCACTTCATCCCGAGGATGGGCAAGCAAAGAGGTCGCGGGAGCAGCAGCGGGGGGTACGACAGCGACAGCGAAGGCGAGGACGATGCCGGCATTTGCGACTCGCGCACGAACGGATTCGCCTTCGGCAAGGAGAAATCCGAAAGTGGGGCGAACGAGGGCAATGGAAACGTATCGAGCTTGTCTGACCAGGAGGTTCTGAAAGGTATTTTTGCAAATAATCACGAACCTACTGCTCCACGTGACAATACGCATGCCAGTGAGAAGAAGTTGGGTGAAGGGAATATTCTCGATCAATATTCTGCAGAAGTGAGAAATAGCAAGGGTCAGCTGAAGGTTGTGGATTCATCGCAAAATGCAAAAGGTAGCGGTTTCTCGTCTCCTCTCGGTCAGAGGATATGGAGACAATACCAAGAGCATCTGGCAGATCAACTTCATGCCCCAGTCGCAAATGGGTCTTCCAAAGCTGACGATTTGCCTCATCCACGAAAATCTCCCAGCGCCGACTCTTATCGGCTCCCTCCATCGCGGGATTTTTTACGCCTCCCACCCACAATGGTGCAAATTCCAATGAACTCTCCAGATAAAGCAGAGTGGGTGAATATGGAAGAGCTGGGGAGGAAGGTCCTGCAATGTCATCTCGACTTGGAGGCATCGGAACCTGCCAAGAGTCCGCTCATGGCCGACGAAATCGACGATTCCGCCCACTCCAATCCTTCCAAGTGTCTATCCTCTTCGTTGCTCACGTCGGAATGCTTCTCCCGCGTGATCGAGCGGGATCCCCACGTGGGGCTCGGGATGTCCCTCCGAGAATTCGGGGGATGCGTGTACGTGCAGGCGCTGTTGCGCACCGACGGATTGCGGATCGAGGGAGACGGGGGAATGCGAAAAGACGACGAAAAGGCCGGACCCGCGGTACGGGCGGGCCTTCTCGTCGGGGACCGGTTGCTGGGGTTGAACGGCCGTCCCTTTTTGAAGGGTAGGTTGGCGAATCGCGAGGCTCCCTCGCAGATCGGCTCTGAACGTTCGACCTCGTCGGAGGAAATTTTGAAGAGCGTGGGCGACGCCATTTCGAACGCGAAGAGTCCGATGGTGTTGCATGTCCAGAGGGAGAGCGACAGGGGGTCCATATTGGCCCAGCTGAAGAGGTTGCAGACCGAATTCAAAGAAAAGAAGGTGTCCGTACAGAACGGCCCTTCTGGTCCGAAGGATACCAGCATATCGTTTCAGACCCCTCCCAAGTTCAAGCCGAATCCAAAACCCCGGGGGCCCTTCATTCATCCATTCTCCAAAGCCTTGGCATCGCGGAATTTGATCAAGAAGGGCAAAGAGGAGTTGCTGGTGACGAAGCAGCTGAGGATTTTCACCGATCGAACCCGTCAATGGGAGTCCAAACTGTCCTTTCGGCTTCGCGCCAGCGATTTCACGTTGCGCCCTCTGCTGGACGCGAGGGACGTGGAGCCTTCATACTACGCGTCGTTCTTGACCGACGACGGGGAATGCCCCCCTTTTTTCGATTACAAATTTAGCAAGAGCTTGCGGGCCTATGCTCCGTCGACGCCCATGATTGAAGATTGGAGACTGTCCCGTTCGGGGGGCGACGGTGTGTCGCCGGCGAGGCGGATCAGCCGACAATTCTCGAGGGAGGCTGCGATAATGGCAGATCTCTACGCGGGATTGGACAAAGACGATGCCGAAGTGCAGGATTTATTTTTGGGAGGCAGAAATAGCGCTTCCGGCGGCGAGGGGGCGGCGTATCCACTTTCCATCATGCGAGCGATGAGTGACCCAAGCGATGTCTTTGTGCCACTAATGGGCGTCCGAAAGGCAATCTGCGTTCGTATAATGAACACGTTCCTTGACAACAGGAATCGCACTGCTTTTACAATTTGGTGTTATGACGTGGAATCTGGAATGGAGTGGTACGCCCCCGTCAGATACTACAACGATTTCAGAGACTTGAGGACAGCTCTAATTCGGGTGGATAAGACAATTGGTGACATTCCCTTCCCATCACTTGGGTGGAGTTTGGGGTTCGCCAGTGAAGCGAAAGAGAGCGCCAAGACAAAGGAAGCCAGGCGTAGTCAGCTAGAGGTTTTCTTACGAAGGGTATTTGCAGGAATGTACAGGGCTAAACTCCATCCATTCCTTGCGGAGGTTGCAGTTCACCTTCAAACTTTCGTTGGCTGTGACACTGTTCTCGGCGAGGGAGACGAATTAAGAATGTCTCTCTCGAAACAGGTTGCAATATCTGAATCGACTTATGGCAAGCGAACACCTGATCCGAAGTCTGAGCCCGACAACAACGCACAGATGCATTTGAAACGATCAATCATGCGATATTGTTACAGACTGTTCCTCTTGCCTTCAGTTGAGCAGTTGGTCTCGCAGTTCATTGACGCTGCCATTGAAAAAGTCACAGCGGAGGCAATGGGGCCGGCCACACGCAAACGCCGCAAAGGCGAGGCGACGAAGGACGTGGAAAAGATTCGCGATTTCATTGATCAAGTACAAGAACTCATTCTTGAAGGATGCCATGACGACTTTGTTTCCATGTCTCAGCGGCGTGATTTTGCAGCTCTTGTTGATGACTTGGACAATTCAGTCCGGGATGGCTTATTCAGGGAGGCAGTGCGTGAGCAAACTGAGCTGGAGGTTTACGTCCCGTTGAGGAGCACCATATCAAAGTATCTCGTGTATGCATGGTACAATGAAGATCAAGAAGTGAAGCATAAAATGAAGGCGTTAGCTGAGAAGCCTCAGTCCTACTTCAGGATTCCAAAAGAACACAGAAGCCGTTCCGATTGGAAGTCTGTTTCAAGGATTCTGCAAGAAGGCGTAGGACGGAGCACCTTGCCCTGCGTCAAACTCCGTGCTGTCGTGGACGCAGCAAAGGAGATAACCCAACTAGATTCTGAGGAGCGTAGTGTCTTTCCCGACGCATCCTTTTTCGACGGTAAAGTGGTCACCAAAACGAAAGCTCTGGGGGCAGATGACTTTCTACCGATCTTCATCTTTTGCCTCGTCCGCGCAAAGATTGAGAGGCCCTCTGCGCTGTGTAAGTAGAGTCGAAGGCTTGCCTAGATTAATTCCTCACGAGATTGTGCTAACTCTCACTCCCTCATTCGTTTCAACAGGCGAGTTGCTATCTCTCATGTGTAAGTTTTATTTAGTTGTTACGTGTGTCCACAAGGCTCAGGGGGACGGCCCTAATATTATTGGTTGCCCTTTGCAGGTGATCCGGCCAAGATGAATGGAGAAACTGGCTATTATTTAGCCTCTTTTCACGCTGCCCTCACTCACATCCATGAACTCGACATGACCGGTAAGTCCTTTCATATCTGCATAGGCGCTACAGACGAATGCTCACCAAACATGTGCTGTATCACCTTCAGAGGCGGAGAATGATCTAAGGTGAGAGGGAATGATGCCGCCTATCGTTTGCGTCAAAGCAACTGTTCGCCGATGAGGACGTGATGCCGTGCATGAAAAGAGATGGCTATCGATGGCAATGGATTTCGCTTCCGAGCGAGCCTTGTAGAAAAACGCCTGAATCCTCATTCATTACCACCTCTCCTTTCCTTCACAGCATTATTTTTGACACCTGAGAGTTTCCAGAGGCTTCTTCAGTGATACTTAACATTTGCCTATGCGGGAATAATCTATACAACAGGATGGCTAGCGCCATCTATTTACAAACGCGCAAAGATCACTTCAGCCGCCGGCAGTTGTTGTCGGCTAGCCATTGGTTTTCGCACAACGAAGCCAAAATTCGTCCTGACCGAGCGATCTTTTCGGAGCGCCTTTTTTCGCCTTGCTTAGTGCAAGCTGGCTAGCTAGCGCCAAATTTATCTGGACGTGGAACTGTTCAGTCGAGAGGTTCCGCCAGAAAAGCGACGACGTGATCCCTGCTGGCGAACGCGACCCGGCTCCCGCTGCTCCGGCTGCCGCTCCCTCTCGAGTCGCTCCCTTCGGATTGAATGCTAGCTCTCAATATTCCTTCCCTGCGCGGCCTGGACGAGGTAGGCGGGCGCGAGCCGCCGTCGGAGGAGAACCCCGCGGAGGTGCACCCCGAGAGGGAGGAGAGGTAGGAGAACGTCGTCGTGGACGCCGAGTCGGCGGAGGCGGCCGAGATGTCGCTTCCGTGCGAAGGCTTCTTCAGGATGCCCGTGGGAACGGGCGGAGCGGTAACGAAGCTGGACGACGACGAGGAGGGGTAGGACAGCGGTTCGGTCGCGCTGGTGCTGGTGTCGCTCCCACTGCTGTGGCTATCGTCGCAATAAGTCGTTCCGTCTCTTTCTTTGCTGTGGCCTTTGCTCCGCGATTCCCGCCCCTTGGATTCCAAATTTTTGGCCCTCAGCCTCTTCACCTCCTCGAGGCAACTGCGACACGAGTTGTGAATCGAACGCGGTCGGCGACGTCGGGGTAAGCGAACGAAATTAACAACAACGAGGCAGACGAGAGAAACGAAACGAGCGTCGAAACGAAAGTACACGCACCATTCGGTGCAGTTCGCCATGACCACTTTCCACCGTCCCTTCCCGCACCCCGGCAGCAGCCGCTTCCTCCTCAGCTGCACGTGGGGATGGCGGACGCACCGCCCCTGGGCGTCGCACTTGCAGAACGAGCCGTTGCTGCCGTCGCTGCCAATGCTGCCGTCGGATCCCTCGCTGGCCCTTCGGGACGGCGGCTCGCCCCCTCCTCGCCCGGGGGAACGGGGCGCGGGACTCCCCCCCGGCGACGGACGGGCCCGCCTCCGGCGCGGCTCGACGTCGTCCGAGCGACGCTTCCTCGAGGGCGCCGCTGGGGAGGCGGGAGTTCCGCCCGTCGTCGCCGCCGACGTCGGACGTCCTCCCCGGCGGCGATCCGGATCCCGTCCTGATCCGGCGTCGGCGTCCGACGACGACGACCTCGCGTCGCGATTTCGCACGCAGTGCGGACCGCCGCCCCCCCTCCGCGTCCCCGTCCGCCTCGATGGTCCCGCTCGATCCCCCCGTCCACCCCCTTCGCCTCCTTCGAAGTCGACCCTCCGAATCCGTCTCTCGGCGGTCGAGGACGACTCGTACGCGTACTCGTCCCGCGACGGGCGCGAAGCAGCGTCGTGCGTCGCCCGCCGGCCGCCTCGCGCGCTCGCCTCGGCCTTCCTCCGACGCGTCGGACCGCCGGCGGCGTCGACCTCGTCGAACGCCGCGTAGTAATCGTCCAACCCCTCCCGCGCGACCGTATCGTACGACGAGCAGGACGAGGCGCCGGGGGACGCGGCCTCCTCCGCCGCGACGAAACCGTCGGTCGGGGCGCCGGGATCGGACCTCCGCCGGGAGGAGGACGTCGTCGACGACGGACGGCGCCCCGGCGGCTCGGAGGCGCGGACGCCCCGGGGGCCGGACGGACCTTCGCCGATCGCCGTCGCGCGGCAGCGGTCCGGAAATCCGCCGTCGCGGCGGTCCGCCGCGACGCGGAGGGAGCCGATCCGATCGACCAAGTCGTCGACCCTCCCGACGGACGACGCTGCTCCTCGCTCGTCGTCGCGGCCTCTCCTCCTCCTCGTGCGGGCCTCCGCACTGCCTCCGCCGCTCCGACCGGATACGGAGAGGTCGCGCGCCCCTCGACTCAGATCTTCCTCGCCGCCCGAGGAAGAGGAGCCGTCCGCGTCCATCTCGGACTCGGAGATCGAGACGGATTCCGCCGGGGCGTCGGAGTCGGAGGAGCTCGAGTCCCTGCGCGGAGCGCGCTCCTCCCCGGAAGAAGTCGCTTCGGCCGACTTCGGCTCCGACCCCGACACTCCGTGCGCGAACTTGCGTCGTCTCCGGCCATCCTCGGGGGGATCCCGTTCGGCATCGAGTTCCGGCTCGGGAGCGGCGCCCTCCCTCGACGACGTCGCGGAGGCCGACCCCGCCTCCGACCCTCGCCCCGACCCTCGCCTCGACCCCGGCGGAGGGAGGCTTCGGTCGCTTCCCTCCTCCTCCGCGAAGGAGTCGAACGACACCTCCATGGAGCTTCCGGAGCCGCTTCCCCCTCTCTCCTCCGGCCCTCCCGCCGCGGGGATGTCGTCCGAGTCGTCCCGCTCCTTGGAACAGTTGTTCGTCGGTCGCGTCGCCGCGGACGCGAACGACCGTCCCAGCAGCTCGTCGGGCGCGCCGCAGGAATCGTCCCTCGTGGGCGCTCCCATGTGGTGCGACGCGTCCGAGTGGAACGAGCGCTCCGTCCGGATCGGCTCGCGCGGTTCCATGCAGAGTTCTTCGCCTTCGAAGCGACGCTCTTCTCCGGCTCCGCTCGACGGATCGCCGTTCGACCGATTCAGTCGCGCGGTCTGCCGCCGGACCTCTCGCGCGGCCTCGTCTCGGGCTCGGTTCGGCAGGTCCAGGCGGGCGGTCCGATGTCGAACCTCTTCCGCCGTTTCCATTTGCTGCTGTTGCCGTCGTTGCCATCGCTCGCGCTCGGCCTCCTCGGCCGCGATCTCGTCGGAGCGAGGCCCGGAGGAGAAGGAACCCGCGTCGCCGTACCGCTGGGAGGGAGGGACCAGCCGTCGCATCCGCAGCGCCCGCACTTGTTTTCGGCGATCTTCCAGGAGGCGTTCGAGCGACGCGGCGCGTGCGTGGGCGCCGTCGTCGTCGTCCCCTCCCGCGCGGTGGGTGCGGTCGTTCCAGATCAGGACCGGGATGTGTGTGTGTGTTGTCTTGGCTTCCGGATAGGACAGATGCTCCAAGCTGATCATGTGCTCCAAGCTGATTTGCAATTCCTCGTTGCGGTCTGCCTCGGCCGCCGCGTTCCTTCCCGCGAGGAACGGCGGGACGGCCAATTCCTTTCGCCTCCGCTGCCGGGGCGCTCCCGGCCGCCGTTCGGTCCGGCGGCGCGTCGAGGGCGAGGGCGAGGGCGAGGCGGAACAGGGGGGCGGGGGGGGCGGCCGGAGCCCGTCCCCCGATCCCTTCCCCGACCCTTCCGCCCCCTCCGCCTCCTCGCCCTCCTTGCGCTCGCGGAACCGCGACGACGACGGCGGCGGCGCGAGAGGAAGCGCGGGAAGCGTCGGCGAAGGGGGCGGCGGGAGCCGCTTCCTCCGCCTCGGCGGCGAGGAGGAGGCGAAGGGCGACGACCGAGGCCGCGACCGCGATCGCTCGTCGTCTTCCGAGTCCAAGCGGCACAGCGGGCACTCCGGGATGAGCGTCGACCACTTCCCGTCGCGCCGTCGGCGCTTCACTTGGATCGACGCGTGGCGGCGGCATCGTCCCTCGGAGTCCGTGGTGGCGGAGGCGAGGAGGGCGGCCGACGCCCCTCCTCCCCCTCCTCCTCCCCCGCCGTGGTTCATGGCGGGGAGTCGATGCGCTATCTGAAGTTGCCGGTCATCGGCATCGTCGATCGCCGCATTGGACGTCGATGGCTCGGCGAGTGCGACCCGCGGTCGGTATTTTGCGTGCTCCTCGGTTGCTCTCGTTGGGTGCACGCCGAGACGGAGAGATGGCACTTGGTCGTGCATGCGCGTCTCTCTAGCGCTGCAATGATGGCTTGGAGATGGGGAGAGGGGAGGGAGATGGCACTTTGGTCGTGCGCGGTTAACTGCAACGATGGCGTGTAAACAGCCATTAACCGTCGACTCCCCCAATGCGCATTCTCCTACTCTCTGTGGCGCGCTCGGTCATTCCGAGGCATCGGCAAGGACGGCCAACTGCGCACGGGCATAAACCGCCAACTGCTCGCTCTTCGTCAACGGCAACGGCATCCTCCCGACGGGCGAGCTACTTATGTGCGAAATAGCTGCCGAAAGGGGGAGTCGAGAACGATGTCTCATCGTGGCGTCACTGACCGACGGGAGATAGGAGATGCGACACATCCCATTTTTTCGGCCGGCTGCTTGGGAAAGAAGGGTCATTCTCAGCGCGGCGCTCGACGGAGGCCGGAGAGGCGCGGGGGGCAAGGACGCGACGGCGACGGACGGCAGGGAGAGAGAGAAATTTGCCGCGCCACGACGCATGTGCCCCTTCGCCTGGGGCGTCATTGCGCGAGAGAGAGGCCCGCCCCTCATCGTCCCGTCAACTCGATGAGGCTGAGTCTCTGGGCGCTGGACAGTGGATGGATGGATCGATGGCCAAAATTGGGCAGAGGGTGCATCAGATGGGTCGGAGGCAATTCTGAATTTGGGGTCGGATGAGGATCCTACCAATTCCAAATTATGTAGATTCTTTATGTCACAGTACATTAAGGGTTCCTATTAGTAGAGCGTCACATTTTCGCGTGCCCGATCCGCCTCGGCAGGAAGTATCGGAGGAAGCATCGGAGGACGATGTGCACAAAAGCGGATCTGAACAAGCGGCCCACCTAAACATCGTGTGCATTGATATCACTGAAGCCCCCGACTCGGACCGAGAGACCTCACTCACCACCCTTCTGCATCGATGGCAACGACGGCTGCTGATGAAACGATTGTCATAAATCCAAATCTCGGCAATTTTTCCAGGCGGTCCGGTCGTCGATCCCTTTGGCGGCTCTGCGATTTCCAGGTTGGCGGTTGCGGCTCTAGAGCACTGGCACATTCCGCCCGACCTCGCCGTCATCTCGTCGCTTCCAAAGGGAGGGCTTCGTCGACGCCTCGGCCGCCTCGACCTTCGCCTTCGTCACCTCTCGGCCTGCATCCCTCTCTGTCTGCGGACTCGGTAGCGTCGTCGCAATCCATCAGGGGCCATGGCGTCGACCTCCGCGGCGCCCCTCCCGCCGCAGCAGCCGCCCGTCGTCCAGGCGATCTTCGACTCCCTCACGCGCTGCTTCCACCCCCTCGACGGCGAGGACGAACCTTCCTTCTCGAGCCGGTGCCCGCCCGGCGCCCGGCATCGCCGCCCCGAGGCGTGCGAGGAGCCGGCCGTCGATCCCCCCGGCGCCGCCGACGCCGAGGAGAAGCCCGCCTACGACGCCGACCGGTACCTGTCCCGCAAGCTGGAGATCTTCCGCACGAGCGACGAGGAGGTCTTGGCCGAGTTCGGCATCGACCGGAAGCAATGCCGCCTGAACGACAAGACCAAGCAGCACCGCAGGAACTCGTCGCGAGGGTCGGCGGCGAAGGGGCACCGCCGAGACCGCAGCGGGGGCAACACGTTGGTGTACAACTCCTCCTCGGAGAACCAAGAAGAGTCCATCGCCAACCTCCAGCGGGCGCACCGGAGGGACGCCGCCCTGGCCGCCGAGCTGGAGCAAGAGCAGCGGAACGGGGAGGGGGCGCGGGCCGAGGGCGCCGGGTCCGTGTTCGGCTTCGTCCGGATGCTCCGCGATCCGCTGGGGTGCCTCGTCGACGGCACGCGGCTGGCCGGCATCCCCCCCAGCCTGTGCTTCGCCGCCCCGGTCCGCACCGCGTCATTCGAGGACGTGAGCAACCTCTCCGACTGGCGCCTCACGGCCGAGGAGTTCGCGTCGAAGCAGCTGAAGAAGGGCATCGCCGGAGTCGCCGGTCCGAACATCAAGCTCATCAAGTGCGGCGCCAAGTGCGCGAGGTGCGACATGAACGACGTCGACGACGCCTTGGTCCCGGACGTCGACGGGAGCAGCGCCTCCGACGAGGAGGAGACCATCACCAGCGCGTCCTACTTCGACCAGAAGTACGCGCACGTCGTCGAGGAGAACCCTCCCGTGCCGCTCTACCAGAACCAGCGCATCGCCGTGAGCGATCGCGATACGGAAGAGATCTTCAAGCTGGTCCAGAGGAGGGCCAAGGCGGAGGAGGCCCAGAAGAAGGCGGGGGGGTCGTCCGACGAGACCCCCCCTCGCGCCCCGTTGTCGTCGCGGGAGAAGTCGCCCCACCCCGGCGCCAAGAACCGGAACCACCGGTCCTCCGCGAGCCCCGCCGACCAGATCGTCGTCAAGAAGCGAGGCTCGTCATCGGGGGGACCCCGCGCGTCCTCGCGGACCAAGTCCCGCGACCGCACGCCCAAGAGCTCCGGGCGCAAGTCCTTCCTGGGGACCGTCGTGGGACGCACCGCGAGCAAGGGGAGCGGGAAGGGAGGAGGCGGGTCGAGCTGTCTCGCGGAGCAGGCGGCCGGCGCGCCGGTGGCCAAGAGCAGCAGCGTCAGCACGACGGCGTCGGGAGCCGCCGGGGACGACGTGGGGAACTCGTCCCGCGCGATCGTGGGAGGAGACCGGAGGGGGGGGAGGTTCCACCGCCGAAAGGGGAGCAGCGGGCTGAGGGAGCCGGACATCGTGCACGCCACGGCCGGGGGGACGTGAGGGGGCGGGGACGTATGTCACCTCTTGTACATTACATCTGCGACACCGCATGGGACCGTGGACGCGGGAATCCGACACCTATGCTCCTCGCCCTCTTCTTAAAAGGCATCGCAATCCTGCGGCTATGAATTGTAACCCTCACTCTCCGTACGAAGGAGGCCCTCAGATGTTATTCCTAGAGTTCTGTTGGGCTCCCGTTCCAGATAGAAGTGATCCATATATGTCCCATCGTTCGACACGCCACGGACGAGCTGTCAAATTGTATTAAGAATAATTGACTCGCCGCATTCCTCAATTGTGTAAGCCGCAGCTTTAATAGACAGCGAAAGCGAGGTCAGAATTTTTGGCGGGGTACTGGACAACTCCAGGCACTCTGCTCAGCGACGACGTCAGTTCCTCTAGCGAGCAAGTAGGAGAAATCTGGGCTATTTATGTACTCATGGGCGAGAGTAACGGTCAATACATGCTGATAGACCTCCTTAGAGGCTAGGAGGACCCTAGTATGAGGGCTGATAGTATCGTGTGGAAGTGGTGCCGCATGTATGTGCCACCGAGCTGAGAATAAAGTGACATTTCCGTGCCTGACTGAGGTAAATCCCCCATGTGTTAGCACAGAACTGATCGATGGAAGTCTTTGAACTCGTAATATCAATCAAACAAACTGCACTTTGATACTAGACATCGATTGCTATGTGAACATTCAAGATAGATCACCAACACATGCCTACGCAAAACCCGTTATCCATCACAATATCCATCAGTATTCGATCCCGAAAACTCTCACGTGGCCGGAATCGCTGCCATTATCATCATTGTTGGTAGACCCGATAACAACTCTGTTGCCATTCCCAGAAAGAGCAACGGACCACCCTGAATAATCCACGGCTGATTCACCTGTGATTGAAAGGCCTAACTGATTCCAGTTTGACTCCATGCCCTCGCCTTCCAAGACAAATACCTTAACATGCCCAGAGCATTCACCATTATCATCATTTTCATCAGCCCCGATGCCTAAAGTCTTGCCATCTCCCGAGAGCGAAGCGGACTCTCCAAATCGATCCCCGTCATTATCCCCAAAGATTGTCTGCACAAGCTGCCAGTTTGGGCTATCGTTCCAGTGATAAACTTGAACGTATACTGGTCTTGCATCAATAAATTTACCTGTGGAACGTCACTGGAAGATGGCCCTTGATCTCCGATGACTATGGACACACAAAACTGCAAGAGTAGTTGGTATGGGGCGGGGCATGATGATTTTTCAATAAGCTTTGTTCACATAATCAGAAAGTTTGCATACAAGAGCACGGGTAAGTTCGATACTCAATACTGTTACTAAACATTTTGTTGACGTGCAGCTCAACCTGGGTGTTGAACAAAAATGGCTCTAATTGAAATAAACTTCTCAACTCAAAACTCTTGACCCATTCTTTATGCCATGCCTCATCGCATCCTCACATTTGCTAATAGACAGTGAAAAATCAATAATTTTCCAATGCACCTGGGACTATTTCTTAGGATTTGCTATGGCTAGTAAGAAGATTACAGGCTTGAAAGCGTGATGTGATTTAATTGGTGATCTCGATTGTTATCGGCGGGCGTCCCCGACTGCGATGGAGATCAGTGATGTAAATGGTCGACTAACTAGGCGTCCCTAGCTCTGTCGATGGCTCAAGGCCAAGGTAGGATCGAGATGTATTTCGATGTTTAGCTTAGGTGAATGTATATTGTATTGTGATTGTGATTGTGAGCTTAGTAGCTCGAAAGGTCAAAGGCAGGCAGCATCGATGAG
>JALLPA010000945.1:0-12412 GCA_036939895.1 Thalassiosira exigua
ACGTCCTCGAGGGAGCACTCCCCGAAGTGGTCGGCGCAATACTTGGCGCGATCGACTTCGACGTCCGCGGACCTGGGGACGACCGGAGTCTGAGCGGCTGAAGGTGCGGCAGGCGCGAAGGCCACGAAGGCGCCGGGGAGGAGGGAGGCGAGGGCGGAGGCGACGAAGGGTGAGCGCATGTTTCGATGGTTGGTGAAGGGGTACGATAGAGGTCCGTTTCAGCGTTTTCCGTTGGCGTTTCGTAGTTTGCTGTGCCTTGTTGCTGGAAATCGAGGGAATAAGATAAATGCGATCGCTCGCATCTTCATATGAAATACAAGAATATTATGGAGACTTGCATTCACTCTCACTGTGGTGTTGTATAACATCACCTCATTGTTGAAGGGAGTCTGCGGTGGCTCAGGACAGATATATGAACTAACAGAGAAGTAAACTCGCGAACTATCAAAGTTCCTAGCATTTTCACATGGTCTACCTGATAGCAAACTCCCCAAGAGCAGGCGAATTTCCTCCGCTCTAGAATTTAGTTTTTCTGTCTTATCTGCTTCAACAGGTCAAGAGAGCCTATTCCTCCAGCGTATCTAGTATCAAATACAGCATTGCATGACTCAATAGAATTAATCAACCTAGCGTTCTTTTTGCTCCATGAGCAAAAACGGATTTCACACCGTTTCGTTCTTCATGTGTACTCAACAGGGATGACCCTTCGTTCGTCAGCTCCAGAAACCTTTCGCAGGACGTTTCAATCTATTCTATTGGCGGCTGTCAAGTCGCAACCCTGCGGGCCACTCAGGGGACTTTAAACAAAGTGATAAGCACCCCTCCAGGAAGTAGCGGTATGATTCCGTCAACTCCTCGCTGGAAGCGTCGGTCGCGTTGCCTGACGAGAAGAACTGAACCAGGTGCTCGAGCACAATGGGGACTAGACGCCCACCGCCTCAGCCTTCGGCACCATCGGGTGAATTCAAACGGATGCCAGGTTCTGCGAGACAGCGTCGCACTCCCGCTCTTTCGAAACTTCTGCGGCCTCTGAAAGGACGAGTCCTCGTCAAACGTCCCTATCGACCACGACAGTCGACAGTCGCTTGGCGAGGTGGTAGCGACAAAAGTTGAAGTCGTACAGGGTCGCAGTCCCGAAGGGGGAGGCCATCGGAGGACGAAAGGTAGGCAGGAAGGGGGAAGTGAACAGCAGGGATTCGATCCCTTATCGCCAGGGTGCAGGATGGCCGGAGGTAGTAGCGTCCGTTTTCTTCTCGCCAGCTCGAAGCGAAGCATGGAGTCATATCGCGTCGAAAGGCATCGAACGAGCGGCGCGCTCCCCGTCCGCGAGGTCTGTCACCGGCGCGCCATCCTTCGTCCTTGGCGCTGATGTCCAGGTTGGGCAGGGCCAAGCCCCCCGTTGTCGTCTTTGGTCCTCCTCTCTCTAGAGCCATCGCCATGTCGAGCTCCTTCGCGGCCAGGCCGCTGAGGCGCGACTTGATCTCGCCGGCGTCCAGTTGCGTCTGCCCCGGCTTCGCGACCCGTGTCTTCTCCTTTTTGTACTTGCCGGCGGAGGCGCACGCTCTCGACCGCGAGCGGCAACAACTCCTCCACGGCGCAAAAGTCGACGCTCTATATCGAGTCGGGCGAGTGCTCCTCCCCGGGACCCGAGTTATCGCCCGAGCGGCGGCGGAGGGGGAGGGGAGAGCGGAGTTCAAGCACCGGCCATTTCCGAGGAGGCAAAGCCGCCCCGAGAGCCTCGTCCCTTGGGCTCGGGACGACGCCGCCGACCGAGGGGAGCGACGGCGAGGCAAACGGCGAAGGACCGGACCCGCCGAGCTACCACGATCACCGGGCGGCGTTTTCGAGGGCAAAGGCGAGGCCGATCAGGGTCCGGCAGCAGAGGAGAGGGCAGTGCATCGCATTGTCGCCTCCTGTCGACCGCATCGCCCACGAGAAACCCGACCGCGGCGAGCATCGAGACGCGACCGTGCGTCACCTCTGCCTCGCGGTATCGTACCGCTTCAGGGTGTGCTCGCCGGCCTTGGACGAGCGGATCCCAGAATCCGCTGGGGGCGACGATGCCCGGCAAGTTGTTCGCGGTAAAGTGCTCCTCCATCGTGTTGTCCGCGCCGCCGCCGTCGTCATTCGTCATCGTCGTCGTCTCGTCCGCGCGGGCGTAGGTAGGTTTGCCCTGCAGACCGCTGCGTGAGAAGTTCGATCACGGGACTCAACGACCCACGTTTTACCTACGCGGAGAAAGCAAAGCTTTAAAAAAAATTCAAGTCACGCGTCTCGCGAAATTGCGATCGCGCGAATAACGAGTGGTGGAGGTGTCCCCCCCGAATTTAGGGGAAACTACATCCGCACGAGTGCTGATACTGATAATCCCGCGGCCGTACCTAGGTAGAGTGCCTCCCTCCTCCCTCGTCAGTGCAACCGTCCCTGCCCTCGAGCGAATGGATGAAAGCACGTACCGGTACCGGAGTCGCCGTCGATCATGTCCGTCAGGAGTGTGCCGGGTTGTCATAGTGGGGGGGCGAGGTCGAGAACGCGAGGGCGAGGGTACATTATTATGCTCGCGGTTTCCATCGTTGCTGCCGTAATGTGTAATCTGATGCTGATGATCCCCTGCGAATTGGAAAATTTCCTCGGGGCTCGCGGATCGAACCTTGTAGGCCCGTCGCCAGGTGACAAACATCGTAAAGATCAAAATTACCGAACGAATCAACAAATCAACAAACGCGACGACGATAATACATCTCCTGCGAAAAGCATGGTCGACCTGGAGTCATTATCCCGCTTATGGTTCAGTGGAGGATACTGCAAAATTTTGTTTTTTGCGCACATTCCAAAAACCGGGGGTAACTCAGTGCTCAGCGCATTGCGTAAAATTCCGACAAGTGTGTGGACTCTTCGGCTTGATTCTCAAAATCAATACCACACACGTGGAACAAATGTACAGCATAGCATTGTGCCGCATCTCCAAAAATTTCTTCAGAAAAAGAGGGGTAATTATTCTGTGCCTCTTATCTTCTCATCTGAGGTGGGAATATCGGATTTGTCAAGAAAAAGGTACCCACTATTCAATGATACGTGCTTCTTCTCCACTGCTCGAGAACCCTACCAATGGATTTTAAGTGCAGAAGCGCATATGATACACAGCAAGAGCCCACAATTTGCAGGTTACAACGGAGGATTCAGCAGCACGCAAGGCTACTTTGACCAACCAAACATCCAAGCCGATATGGCATTTTACAAATCACCGCCTGAGCCTCATTATCCCCGACCTCGTCCAAATTCAATCTGTTTATTTACCATCAAAACTGTACAAAAGCTGCTGTGCCTACTTGACCCTAAACACGCGTGCAGACAAGGGGGCCTGCCACGTTTGAATAAAAATGCATACAACTATTCTAGCATCGACGAAGCAATTGACTTTAGTCATGAAAGATACAAAAAAGACCTAGAGATGTGGACAGCACTTTTGGAACATGACGGCATATTTTGCTACTAGTCATGCGCCTCATCCCGGTATTGATTTTGCAGGAAGAAGTTGTTCAACACGGCGATAGTGTGTTTGTGGAGGAGTAGCTCTTCATCGTCGACGAAGGGTCCAGCCGGAATGGATCGGATGGCTTGTCAATTTGCGCCAACACGGGCGATGGCGTGGACGTCGACGCTTCCGGCTTCCCCTTGATAGCTGGGGGTGAGTGGTAAGTACTACACCTTCCGACCGCACTGGCCGGAGCGGAACGCACAGCTTTCTCCCTGAACTGCAAAGGTGGGACACTGCCAATTGCCTGGGGGTTACACCGAGGACTTCGACCGCGAGGAGGTGGAGGAACGGTATCGAGATATGATGATCTCGTTGAGGGCCTTAATTCTCTGTGTGAAATGAGTGAAGGGGAGGTGATGTGCTGTGCTGGTCAATCGCTCGAAGGATCGGCTCACGGAGGGACGACCTCCTGTGTCCTACGAGGTCTCGAGGGACGATTACCTCAACACTTTGGTTCCATCAGTTGCGACCGCCAGAAGCAGCGCCAGGCGACCGAACCCGGAGTTGATTCGATTGGCGCCCTCCTCCTGAGAAGCTGCGATCATATTAAGCAACTCAGCATCCACGGGCTGGAGCTGCAGAGGGTGTCGACGTGCCCCGCATGATCAGCTTCTCCAGCCTGAAGCTCCGCACGGAAGGCGCTGATGACTCCGGCTCCAACAGCGGCGACATCTTCGAGGCGGAGGTCGAGCGGTGGAAGTACGGCAGTATGATGGAAGGCGGAGGGGGGAGGTGACGAGGGCCGTCCCCTCCTCGAGAGCAGCCCTGTCGTCATCGACGGGGGCTGGTCGCGTGGCGTGTCGAAGCGGTGGGAAGGTGGAATGGAGTCGTTCAAAGAGAAAATCCTATACGGAGCCAAAAATGGGATAATTTTATGAAACTATGCAGTGAGCTTCTTGAATAGAGAGGAAAACGGCAACCGCAATGTGCCTCGGGATCATCCCACACTAGGAAAGGGGATCAACAATCTTCGTTATTGGGGCTTTGCCAATTTTTCTCAGGTCAGGAAGACCCTTCTCCTCAATGCACGGTTTGTACCGGACCTGGCAATGGACTACGATATTCCATTACAATGTCCAGAAGACAAAATAACGGGAAACGGACGACGGGTAAAGCTGGGAAAACGGCTGGACAAACAAAAGCAGAGACACCGAAGAAAGTTGAAGAAGACTGACGGGAAAGCTGTGAAACAGCAAGAATAAGATGTTTCAATCTAGCATGAGAGGGATTGTCTTCTCATCATTAATATCAATTTACCCAATCACAGTGAGGGCGAGAGGAATTGGGGGTTCCAGGCCAACATGTCGGAGGCTTCGAGCAATTCGTCAAAGGACGCGGCCGCTGCCTGCCTTAGATGCAGGGCAGGGCATCAGTGAGCATAACCAGCACAGCCGTGCTTGACAGTCATACATAGAATGTATACCTTAACATAAGATACCATGGATACCTCAGCGCTATCAGGCCTCTAATAGAGCTTTTCAAGACCTCAATGCATTATTGTGTCTGTCTTTTATTCTCATGCCAAATTCTGCACCCTTTTTCTCAAGGCCACGCGGTCATAGCTCTATGAATGTTACCACCAGTCCAAGGCTGGTGTCGGGGAACACTGGGTCCGTCACGACCAACTCTTCACCACTTTTGATGAGCTCCCCCAAAGGTTTGTCTAGATTGCCGCGTGTCGCCTTCTCCAGAGCTGCGGGTTTGCGCATGTACAGTGTCTTTGAAGATGACGTTACGCTCGGGGCCTTGAGACGGAATTCTCCATCGCATAGCTGCTGCAGGAGGGCGTTGAGAGTGGTGGAGGACGAGAGGGACAGGCGATGTGTGTGCGTCGTGCAGACGGGACAGGTGGACTTCTGCTCGTAGACGAAGGTGTGAGAGTAAATTCCCTCTGATCCCATGTACATCATGTCTGGTTATGTGCAAACATTGGACCCATGAGACGTACGATCCGGTGCTAGACAAATATGGCAAAATTGGTCTTACAGGTGTTGAGGCTTTGGGAACAGAATGACAGCACCTTCATCGCTTCGTTCACGCACACGGCGCTCACGATCGCATTCGTGGAGGCCACGGCCGGGATGATGTTCTTCACAACCCCCAGGGTGAGCATGTACGTCACGCCCGGTATGCCGAACTTGTCCGCGCGCTCGACCGCTTTCTCGTGCACCCACCGCATGTCCGCCGGCGAGTCCGGGTCCAGCTTCTTGTCGGGGAACTCCTTCGGCCACCTTTGACAAAGGAGTGGAGTGCTTGAGTCTGAGTTGATTCAGAGGAGATCGATTGCGAATGGCAGCTATTACTCACTGTAACACATACGCGTACGCGATGCAATGTTCGGGGATGCGAGGTGTCTCGGCGATAGTGCAGAGGGGCACGGCGGCCGAGGGGGCAAATGCGTCTAGGGAGCACTCGAAGCACGATGTGAGCCGGGGGAGGATGAGACGGGACTGGCCGGAGAATCCCTCGGTGCCGCCGTCAATGAGGGGGATGATGGTCTCGGGTATGGGGTCACCATCAGAGTCGAATTCGACTAGGTTGTTCATCATGCCATTTAGCCACCTGATAGACAAAACAATGAAAAATTCTTGAGGCATCAGAAATTCTTGAGGCAGATTGCACACAGGTGAAGAAATCGAGCCATCGTTTCCCCACCATGGCAAAAAGAGCATGGGATCAATGCTGTATGCACAACGGCTGCCTCTGTAAGGCACTGCATTGGACACAACCGACGTCGAGCAATCATTGTTCGACCAAGGCAATGCCACCGCGGAAGACGCTTTTCATAAGGGTCCATAGTCAGATAGCAAACAAGGCGCCGCGCTGACAGACGGAAAAGGCAAGATGGCGCGTGGTACCTACGAGCCTTTTCACAAGGGTCCACAGTCATTTAGCAACCAAGGCGCCACGCTGACAGACAGAAAAGGCAATATGGCGCGCGGTACCTACGAGTCATCAGCCGTGCCATCGAGAAGCGTCAACGGCAACTGACTGCACCGGTAAGGACCCTTTGTGGACCACCGCAGGCATTCCCTCCTCTGGCCCCCGCCGAAAAAGATCGTTTCCCCGCCGGCCTCGCCCAACTCGGAGGCTGATCGACGTTGCCTCCTCCCAACGCGTCGAATCGAACGCCGGGGGTCGGGCGAAGTCGGCGAGGAACGATCCATTCCCGAGGAGCTCTTGGCGCATGCGCGCGGTGCAAATTGGAGTCGCGACCGCGGACGCTCC
This sequence comes from Thalassiosira exigua, assembly GCA_036939895.1. Classification (NCBI taxonomy): domain Eukaryota; phylum Bacillariophyta; class Thalassiosirophyceae; order Thalassiosirales; family Thalassiosiraceae; genus Thalassiosira; species Thalassiosira exigua. Next base: position 6,767 of record JALLPA010000945.1, read on the forward strand.
GGCTGCGAATCGCCACCTCGTCGCCCCCCCCCCCCCCTCTTCGGACGACGCGAAGAAACGCTCACCTCCTCGCCTCCACGTTGTCCAGCCCGCTGATGACGACGTCGAACCGGCGGTAGAAGTCGGCGTCCTTGTCCTGGATCTTGCCGTGGTACGGCACCACGTTCATCCAAGGACACCTGCGCCGACGGAGAGAGGATCGGAGCGCGGGTAGCGCGAGGACGCGCGCCCGAAGTAAGGAGGCCATCTCTTCCGTTCGAATCGATCGCAAAAGCAAAAGCGACGAAACTCACCGCCGGTTGACGAACCTCGCGGCCCGCTCGGCCTTGGAGCGGCCGACGTCCGCGGATCGGAAGAGGAACTGGCGGTTGAGGTTCGTGACGTCGATGGTGTCTGCGGACGACGACGGAGCCGAAGGGACGGAGGTGAGCGACGAGAGAAGGGGGTCGGCTCGCGGGTCCTCGATCGATGCCTTGCTGGTGCCTCCAATGACGGACCTGGCTGCTCGCAAGGCACAGGCCGGACGCCCCCCCCTCCCTTCCATCCACGCCGGCCGCGGACAATTCCCGACCGCGGTCGCTCGCTCGTAGAAACACTCACCCAGGTCGACTCAGCTCGCTTGTCAGCGAGGTGTCAACTTAGAGGTTGTTAACTTTATAAATTGACAACCTCGACAACCCGCTGACAACCCTTTGACAACCCGCTGTCAACATACGCGAGGTCTTATTTAATAAAATAATTTTATAAAAAGCGACCTTTACGTAAGTACCCTCATCCAGGGTCTTGCTGATAGAAGGGCTCCGCAAGATCGCCCACCCCATGTACCGGCATGAAGGTTTCGCCCCGTATCGTACCTCCGCACGATGGAAGAGCAGCTTCTCTTCTCGAACGAGGTGTGGGCGACGGACGTGGGGTAATTCTTCCGCCCAACACCGGCGGCGCTCACCGACCGCCAGATTGCCGCCGAGGAGAGTTCAGGGGAGTTCAGGGGTGTAAAACTAAAATAGTTCAATACCAGCAATTAGTGTTACCCCTTTTGAGAACGGCAGCATGCACGAAGGAGGAGAAGGACAGACCAAATGGAGTGGCAGTCAATGTGGACTCCACAGATGTTCCCGACCCCATACCATACTCAGATGGCCTATGGGGATCAACCATGTGAATTATGGACGATTTCATAAAATCATTATCTAGGCGATTATCTCCTTGTCAGTGCAGTTCGCTATATCGAACTTATAACTCTGAACTACTTAAATGTATAAAATGACATTATTGGCATCATTTCTGGACAATTTAGACGCCACCATTCGATTCAGCGCCCTTGGTTTGCCCATATTGTACAGCATACTCTCTCTATATCTCTCCACCAAAATGGGCTGACCCATAGCGCGTTTTCTCCATGGTCTGCCACATTGAAAACACCCACCGAACTTAAGAACCCCTCGAATCCGTCGTCCATAACGCGACAAACAAGCGTCTCCAGACGCCGCCGGTGCATCCCAGCTTTCGCCTAGGTTGTGTAGGACGCAACCGTGGCGGCGGCGCGGGACAATTCGGTCGGTGGCGCGAGAACAACGCGTCGCGCTGCAACGCGACGCGATCGATGCCATGACGACCCACTACGCCAGCACCAAACATGAAGTACGAAAGATAGAGAGGCCTCCCCAGCGGCGCCGGCAATTTGCCTGCCTTAATTGACCTCCTGGGCAGGTCTGATGCGGCAGGCGTGGCAGGAGACGGAGATGGAGCGCCTCCGGAAGGCATTGAAGCACCCCCATCATCGTCATTTTTTGCCCCGCCGAATCTGGTTGTGCGCCGACCCACTTCCACCACGCCCATAGAGTAAAGATAAAATTACACTAGCCGTTTCGGACCATAGTGGGCGTGATTACTATTTAATACTAGCTATTAAAACGCGTCGGTCTCGGCGTATCACCGCCGTTTTCCCTCTCCACGGAGGGGGGAGAAATTGCCGCCTTGGGCATGATAGGCTCTGATGTGCCCCATACCCCCCCCCAAAAAAAAACCACCGGAAAATAGGGCAACCCCTGGATGCCATCGATGTTGGCCATCAATTCGATGCAGCAGTGCCGGGGGGGGAGCTGCAGGGACGACGCTCTAGTAGTGTTTTCCTCGGCGGCCGCCATGGTCGGGAGGTGGGTGTGGTGGTGGAAGGTTCTGGTTGGTTGTTGCGAGATCTGTAGTTATTTTTCACTGGGTATATATTTAGAAAAATGCGAGGTCTAGATAAATATCGCGGAAAACCAAAGTTCGCGTTGACAAACTTAGGACCAGCCAGGGCTTTGCATCCAAGCGGCACACAACATCCTAAAACCGAGATTTTGCTTGGGTTGGATCGGCTTTCATCCGTAACCAATATCCGTGTTTCGCCAAAACGGTTGAAATCTGTATCCACTCATATTCGCCAGATCCTCGGGTGTGGATTGGTTTCCAACACAGCCTTAATCCGGTACAAAACCCTGGATGAGATCGTGCTAAAAAGGTGTGTAAATAATATTTTTTATTTTATTACATTAAAATTTATAAATATTGACCATGTTAGTGAAATGGTCTATAAAATAAAACCTTATTTTACATATATCTTTCCACTAGGTTTGGAAAGCTATGGGTACAAAGTGCTAAAATAGTAATTCCCACGTATCACCCACGGACACCCGTGTGACCCATTCGAGAACCGAGAATTTCAACAAGTGTGAGTGAGTGTGCATCCAACACCCAGCCGAGGAGAGATACGTCTCGGATGTCACCCGACACTCATCCACCCGAGGTAAATTTGCTCGGATGTAAAGCCCTGTTTAGGACCTGACTGACAAGGAGATTGCACTTTTAGAGTGTGCAGAAGATAGAAGAAGCTGGTTTTGATGTAAAAATAAATGGTGAAACTTGTAAAATTTTCTCTTTGTGAAACTTTTAAAACAATTTGGAACTTTTAATGAAGATCCTCCACCTGGATCTTTTTTGTATCCTGGCCAATACCGTCCGTGCCTAAGGTAGGCGTGCCCACGCGCCCCCTAAATCCATTTCACTATCTAGCACATCCTCTCACCAGCCACTGCCCCCGATGTCTCAGCTTCTCTCCTTTTGTTTTGCAGATGTAAAATAAAAATGTTGGCTACCGGCACCCTCTGGGTGTGCTCCCCCTGCATCGCGTTCTGCTTAATGGCCCTGACTGTCCACCATCTGTCATATTGCCGCTGCTAGTTTTGGGTCCATAGGTGCCAAAGATTTAGCTGTTTGCAAACGTCTTTTGACAAACTTAATTTTATCCAAGCTTTGCCTCAGAGATCTTAAACTCAACTCAGTTTTTTAATCATGCGAAGCAGAGCTATGACGGACAGTCCCAAATAAAGCATGTGCTTCCATCCGTGCGTTAAAAAAATCAAAAACTTGTGTCCAACGTTGTCGAAAACCAGATTAATTACGATGCTATTAAAACACAAGCGAAAACTTGACGGTCTTGGGAGAAGTTTTTATTCCTGTGCTGGAGTAACAATGAACTGAAATCTACAAAACCTACCAAAGATCAAAACAAAGAAAAGAACTTATTGGAATTCGATGAAAAATCCTATCATTCTAAGAACCTGTTAATTGTCGATTTTGAGAGATCAGACACATAAGAACGAACTTTTTTAACGCTGAGGTTTTTGTTCTTTTTCGCCTTCAATTAAGATGCACGGGGTTTGATCGAAGAGGGGTTTTCACACTCAAGCGTGATCCCAGATTACAAATTGAAATTTTCAACGAAAAACAAGCGAAACTTGTTCTGATGTAAGGTTTTTATCGAAACATAATAAGGAAAATCGTGCTTTGAGCGTCGGGAGTTGGGGCCAGAAAGTCCTCGATCGGTTGAAAACCGAACAAAGCAAATGATGTATCATAGAATCCAGGTAGGAATCCTACTTAAGCCAAATTCATGCTCTGTGTGTCTCAAAGCAGCACCATAAAAATGTGCGGTTGTGCTCTTCGAATGCGGCCATCTTCAGCAAAAAGAAAAGAGAAAACATCTTCATTGGAAGATTTTGGTATATTTTATCGCTGAGAGGTTTTTTTCTATGTAGAATTTTTGGGTCACTAGCCCTACGCCGTAGGAATAAGTACAAAATATCTTCTCTCTTCACATTAAGCAGGTGGTTGGAGGATATTTCTTCGCTCGCTCGAGTTTCAATCATATGATACCTAGGTAGGTAGCTAAATACGGATAGGTACGGATCAAACCCCATGACAAATGAACCATGTCGCCTCCTCCACATCACATCGGCGGCCGTCATGGCACTGGAAAATGTGCCATGAAAGCGCCGAGCGGGTAGTCACTTGTAAGGAATGTCCGTAATCATTTCCCCGGAGCGATTTGTGTGGTGTTTTATTCTACCTCATCCCCCCTCAAAAGAAAATGGCACTAGCAGAATTGGAACTAATTTCTGGCCGCCGAAGACCGTGGCAGCCGCTGGGATTAACAAGAGAGTCTGGCGGCGCCAAGCAACAAATAGAACCTAAATTAATTGTTCTAATACATAGTAGCTTGAAGGCGTTGTCTCTAAAGTTTAATCTTTATTTTTAGCTAACTACTTACAGAGTGACGCTGCGACGGCGTCGAAACGAGCTGCTTTGCGGCACGGCCGTTTTGTCGGACAATAAAGCACGGAACGCGAGTCGCCACCACCGAACCGGTAGCCAATGACTAGGGCTCTCGGGAGAGCCCTAGGGCCCGCCAGTGCTGATGAAGTTGTGGTCCATCGTGGTCGTACCGCATCATCTCTTGCTGCGCGTCGCGCGTCGCGTCTTGTGTGGCGGGTGGCGGGTGTTTTAGATGTGTAAGATCGGANACGGAGCCGAAGGGACGGAGGTGAGCGACGAGAGAAGGGGGTCGGCTCGCGGGTCCTCGATCGATGCCTTGCCCGTGCCCCCAATGACGACGGACCTGGCTGCTCGCAAGGCACAGGCCGGACGCCCCCCCCTCCCTCCAGCCACGCCGCGGACGATTCCCGACCGCGGTCGCTCGCTTCGATGAAACACTCACCCAGGTCGACTACGGTCACCTCCCCCGCGAATCCGCTCATGGCCAAGTCCTTCAAGATCTCGCATCCCAACCCCCCCGCGCCCACGACCAACGCCTTCGCCTCGGACAGCAGCGTCCGCGCCCCCGACGTCCCGCCTCCGGGATCGAACTCCCCGACGGGCAGCGAGCCCGATTCGTTCCCGAAGGGAGACGGGCGGGACAGCAGCGTCGCGGCGGATCCGCGGGGGCGGCGCGAGAGGGGGGGGGGGGCGCGTCCGCCGGGCCCGTGTCCGAACTCCTCCCCGGGGGAGGAGGAGGCGGTCGTCGGGGAGGACGTCATCTCCGAGGCGTCGCGCTTGCTCCTCCCGGCGGCGTCGGCGTCGGGGGGGGGAGGAGGAGGGGGGGAGGAGGTCGTCGGAGCGTCCGCGTCCTCCGGGGGGGCGGCCATCCAACGGTGCGCTCGCGCCCGTGCTTGGGGGGGGGGGGGGGTGCTGGCTGCTGGCGCTGGCGCTGGCGGGTGCAGCGCGGGTCGGCGGGGCCGGCCGGCGGTGTACAACACCCTAATTTGGGTACAAACTGTATCGCCACTAGTGCAAATTACAGACACTGTGTTTGATCACTAGAGTGTC
>JALLPA010000946.1:0-12387 GCA_036939895.1 Thalassiosira exigua
ACTTACACTCGTGCGATTACTTATAGTGATCTGTCGTGAATGAATGCGACACGCAACATCATTTTTGGTGGGATTTTTTGTCTTCTCCAGCGTTCTCGTTTGTCACTTTGGCGCGCCTCAAGAGGCGCTCGTGATCACCTGATCTGAACCTAGAGCGTAGGTAGGTAGATAACCGTTGATGCATCGCGTGCTGGAGAGCGCCGCGCACGCGTCCTGGGCCACATCACAGGCGAGGCATGAAGGCTGCACCTGCATGCGCGCCACAGTGACGCAATAATGCAATGATGAGATTTCTACTTAGCGTGATCATCACAAAAAGCCACAGAACAACACCCCAACAATATTATTCAAACATCATCAGACAATCATGCACTTCCGCCTCCCGATTAATATTTCTCATGGCCGCAACCTCCTCAACCTGTACCTTTTCGAGGAAGATTGGCAATCTGCCATCACCGAAATCGAATGTCATCCACATGAAACTCGAATGTGGTCGACCCGAGCGGGATTTTTCGACGGAGAGCACGAATCGAATGTTCTTCCAATTCACGTGGCGTGCTCATTGCATGCCCCACTACGAGTTGTGCGGGCAATCGTGGAGGCATTTCCAGAGTGTTTGGAGAAGCAGGAAAGTTCTTTTAAGCGGTTGCCGATCCATGTGGCGTGCCAGTTTGCTGCGCCCGCGGAGGTGATTGAATACCTGGCTCAAGAGTACGTGGCAGGAACTCTGGAGCCTGATAATCTTGGCCGGCTCCCATTACATTATGCCTGTTCAAATGGCGCTCCCATTGGTGTAGTTCAGACGCTACTGAGGGCTAATACGGCATCGGCACTGTATGCAGATTACCACGGTTGGTTGCCTCTCCATGTCGCTGTCCATTTCGGTGCTAGTACGGAGATTATTAGGGAAATGGTGACTGCGTGTCCCGCATCTGTGGTAATGAAGACAAGCAAACAAAGTACGCCTTTGAAATTGGCGGAGAAGGTTCAAACAAAGAATAGGGACGAAGTGATTGCGGTGCTTTCGGGCGCAAAGGTGGTAGGAGAATCTGATGCAAAGCAGTTCTCTCGTGTACAAGTACGAACAGTCTCAAGGGCTGCCTAACCAAGCTAAATGTATAAAGTGTACCTAAATCAAACTAATCCAAGCCTATCGTACCCCTGCCTATCAAGATATTATTACACTCTTCATAAATGCCATTAGATACTACAACGAACATTACATATCTCTCATCTCAGCAATGGGGAGTCTTACTTTGATGTTCTTTTCATTCTAATACAATGCAGATAGATGATATTCGCAAAATTATCGTAATGAGCGAATACAGCCGAGATATCGGTAGTTTGTTGCGACTTTGTTGAGCTCCGACCCAGCAGTTATATAAAGTTAGGTAGGAAATCGTCACACACCTCTAGAGAGAGATAGTGACGTATTGAGTGACAGCCAAATCTTTTTGTTTGGCGAAAATATCTAACGCGATTGATATCGTAATGATTCGAATCACCAGAGGCTCAATCGTCGAGAATCGAGATATTGTATCGTATGTCATACGCGAGAAAAAAAGTTGCCTATCAAAGTGAAGTAGGTCCCTTCCGAATCAGCCCAGCTTCGCTGCAAGCATTTCTATGGGAAGGGTGATTGGCGATGCTCAAATATATTTTAATGTGTGCTGTGGTAGAAGTTTTCTTTTGTTCAACAGTACGCTGTGGCGATACTTGCATTGGAATTGAAGCTAAAGACGCGTCTGTTTCATAAACTTAAATTACGTCGCGCTTTGAACTGTTATTTCTAGGTACCTACATGTGCTTTGACCTCACATTATTGCGCGCTACCGACCATGATTCTGTGCTCAGTCACTGCAATATATGCAAACAGCGAGCTGGACTATGCTATCCAGTAGCAGGGTAGTTGTGAAGGGAAGTATCTAGTGTTTATGAAGTAAAGATGATGGTTCCAAACTCATCGTTTGTCTGCAAATCATTCAAAAGTCACTGTCTTCGTCAAAGGACTCGTCGTCACTATCATCAATGACGTAGGTGATCTTCTTAGATGCGGCCGCCCTCCCGCTGCGGGCACGGGCAGGAACAGGAGCGGACGATACCATTTCCACCTCCGAGTCGCTGTCGCCCATGAAATCGTCGCTGTCGTCGTCCGAAGAGTCGTCCGAAGAGTCGTACAACGTCTTCTTGCTCTTGGCTGGGGCCTTCTTGGAGGCAGCCTTTTTAGCCGGGGCCTTCTTGGCCGGGGCCTTCTTGGCCGGGGCCTTCTTGGCGGGTGCTTTCTTGGCTGCGACCTTCTTGGGAGCAGCCGCAGCTTTTGGGGGAGCCGCAGCCTTGGGAGCTGCCGCAAATTCGAAGTCATCATCGCTTTCGTCTTCGTCAATGGTCAACTTTTCGAGGACACTCGCGGCCTCCTCAACGGCAGCTACTGGAGGGGTAGGCACTGGGGGTGATGTTGCTTTCGGAGCGGGTGCTGGCTTTGCCGGCGCCGCTTTCTTTGGCGCAGGCTTTGCCCTTGGGGCAGGTTTGGCTGCTACGAAGTCGTCATCTGAATCCCCGTCGGAGTTCTCGAGATCAGAGTCCCACTGATGTCAAATGTTAGAAAGAACGATAAAAGAAATCAAATGTACCTTGTTTCGGATGTACTCACCTGGTCCTTCTTCTTAGCAGCCTTCTTTGATTTCTTCACATTCTTCTTGGCAACTTTTTTGTTTCGGGCCTTGCTCTTGGACTGTGCTTGCATCTCCTTCTTCAGCTCCGATGCAATGTCCATTTCCCTCTCGTCGAGGGCCTCATCGATTGCATCCAAATCGGTCAACCAAATGGCCTCGGGGGACGTTGCCTCGAGCTTCTTCACTTCCTCGGCCTTCTCCGCCCGTTGTCTGCGAAGCTCCTCCGCTCGCTCGAAAGTAAGACTCCAAATCTTCATTCCGAGCAAATACTCGTATCCCTTTGCCAACTCCGCATCGGACGTATTCTCCTCCACAGCTTCTTCCTCCTCTTCCTCCGCTTCGCCAGAGTCCGACTTCTTCTCGTCCTTGGGGAAGAGATCGTATCCACGCTCCTTCAAGTCCGCAAGCAACTCGGTGCGCTTTCTGTTGCTGACAATGAGATCTCCCTCGCAGACTTCCTGAACGAAGCGCGCCTTATTGGACAAAATCTTGAGCTCCTTGGCCATTTTCTCCAGGAGCATGACCTTGCGCTTGACGTAGAACTCGAGCCGGTGCTGGAAAAACATCCGGAGGATATCGAGTGACGTCTTATACTTGTGGATCTTCCCCTGATCGTCGAAGAGGGTCATATTCTTTGTGGAGATGGTGGTCGAGAGCTTGAACTTTCCGGTAAGGCCATCCTTTGCCTTTTCGAACGAATCGATGGCTGCTTTGGTGGCAATGACGGTAAAGGAGACGGTGGTATCGGTGTGGTTCTCCTTGAAGTCGGAGATCTCGCTCGGAGATTTATCGCTTCCAGTCATCATGCCCTCCAAGAAGGACTTGTAGTCCTGCGTCCACTTTCCAAGAGGCAGCTCTGTGATCAGGAGGGTAGTGTCATCCATTCGCTCGATCTTACCCTTCACAATGTAGCTCCCTTCCCTCTTGCCAGTTTCCGCAACGATCTGTTGACAAGTTCAAAAAGGGCGCATCAGAGGTCAGCGCATTGATCCGATGCGGAACTGTGGGCAGATGAGTTAAATGAGACTACGTACCTCTCCAGTGTACCCATAGAAGTGAGGGTGCATCTCCTCAGGCTCCTCTCCGTTGATAAGCTTCCGGATGTTGGCGATGATCTCACGAGGGTCGTGATTTTGGATGGTGGAGGACCACCCCGTCCCAATGCCGTCGGAACCGTTCACGAGGACCATAGGGATAACGGGCATGTAGTAGTCCGGCTCGATCGACAGGCCGTCGTCGTTGAGGTAGTTCAGGAGCGCGTCGTCGTCGGGGTGGAAGATGGCCCGGGCGATCTTCTCGAGCTTCGTGAAGACGTAACGGGCGGAGGCGTGATCCTTCCCGCCCATCCGCCTCGTGCCGAACTGACCGGAGGGATACAAGAGGTTGACATTATTCGATCCAACGTATGACTGTGCCATTCCTATGATGGTGCCGTTCAAGGACATCTCCCCGTGGTGGTACGCGGAATGTTCCCCGATGTACCCCCCGAGCTGGGCCACCTTGATCTCGTTCTTGAGCTTCTTCTTGAAGCAGGCATACAGCACCTTGCGCTGAGACGGCTTGAACCCGTCCATGATGTGCGGGATGGACCGCTTGTTGTCGGCCTTTGGGTTCATATTTTGAGGATGATGACAGAAAAAGGGTAAGCCTACGTGATGAAGCTCAAGTGTCACCTACAACAGCTATGGAGTATGATGAACTCACCTGAGAGAAGAGTACCAGCTCCCGGTTGATGAAGTCCGAGTACTTCACACCGTCCCTCTGCGCGTCGCTATAGTTCAAGAAGGTGTCCTTCTCGACGCGGTTGAGCCACTTCTTTCGGTCCTCGACGCGGGCCTTGGAGAAGGCCATGTCGATCAGGCCGGCGCCCGAACTGACGACGTCGGCGGCGACATCGTCCTCATCCATGCCGTCGTCGATGTCCCGCGTGACGTGATCGGAGCTGAGCTCGTTGAATGTGATCTCGTGGATGTCGAGGTTGGAGAAGTATTCCTTCGCTGCTCAAAAGAAGCGACGGCACATGTATTGTTGGCATCTGCTATCAGAAGAGATAGCAACATGAAGTCCCTACGCGAAACATATCTCACCTTCGCTGCTCGTGGAAGTTCCCAGACCCTTGTAATACTTGATGTGCCACCCCTTCGCGTCGTTCCCCGTCGACTCCTTCCACTCCTCGTACTCGGGCAGCGTGAAGAAGGTCTCGGACTTCTTCCCCTTCGTGCACTTCACGATGGGGGTGATGAACTGCTGGAGGAATCCGGGCACGTCCAGCAAGGAGGGCCAGAAATTGTGGATGAAGTTGATGACGAGGCCCTTGATGTGGCTGCCGTCGTGGTCCTGATCGGCCATGATCATTAGGTGGCCGTAGCGCAGGGTCTTGACGTTCTCGGCCGTGTAGGTGACGTTGAACTTGAGGCCCATGATCTATCATTGTATGGATTTGCGGGCGATGGGATTGTACGTGATGAGTGCATCAAGGTTCAGTTACAACAACTCAACGATGCACACACTGCTCACCTCGACCAAGTTCATGATCTCCTCGTTCTTCATGATCTGCGCGTGCGTCGCATCTCGCACGTTCAACAGCTTCCCCTTCAGAGGGAAGACGCCGTAATAATCCCGCCCCACGACCGACAGCCCCGACACGGCCAGGGACTTGGCCGAATCTCCCTCGGTGACGATGAGGGTGCAATCCTTCGACTTGGCCGTGCCCGCGTGGTTCGCGTCGTCGAGCTTCGTGATCCCCGTGAGCTTCGTCTTCTTGGTGCCGCCCTTGCGCTTGAGGGCTTGGTTCTGCTTGAACTTCGCGTAGGACATGATCGAGTCGACGACGCCGGACTTCTCGACCTGTTTGGTGAACTTGTCGGAAAGCTTGACCGAGTTGAACGTCGCGGGACGGATCGTCATGTTCTCCTTCGTCTGGCTGTCGAAGGTCGGGTTCTCCACGAGGCAGTTGACGAAGATGGCGAGGTGGTTCTTGATCTGGTTCGGCTTGATCTCCGTCCCGCCCTTGTTCTTCTTCTTCACGGCCGCTTGGAGCTTCTTCGCGATTTGATCGGCGATGTAGTTGACGTGCCCCCCGCCTTTGTGGGTCGCGATGGCGTTCACGAACGAGATCTGCTGGAAGCTCCCGTCCGACACGCCCACGCCCACCTCCCACCGATCATTCACCTTCTCGAAGGCCGCGGGAGCCGAGATGCCGTCGAACAGTCCGAGGTAGGACTTGAAGTCTTTGACGGGGAGCTTCTTCCCGTTGAGGTAGACGGCGAGGCGCTTCCCCTCCTTGTTCGCCATGGATCCCGCGATGTCGTAGGCGCGCTTGGACAGCAGGGCGATGGTGTCCGCGTCCAAACAGTCCATGCGGAACCGCTTCAAGTCCGGCTTGAAGGTGATCTTCGTGTAATCTCCCTTCTTCACCTCGGCCTTCCCGCACTTCTTCACGACCGGCTCCTCCGTCACGTGCATGTTGTTCCTGAAAGTCTGAGTGAACTTCAACCCCCGCTCGGCGTCGACGCACTCCACGACAAACTCCGTGCTGAAGATGTTCGCCAACTTCGCCCCGTATCCGTTCCTACCTCCGGTGGTCTTCTTCTCGTCGTCGTCGAAGTTCGACCCGGTCAGCAAGTGTCCGAAGATCAGCGTGGGGACGTAGCACCCGTGCTCCTTGTGCATCACGACCGGGATGCCCTTCCCGTTGTTCAGCACCGCGATGGTGTTGTCGTCCGCGTCCACGGTGACCTCCAACCGATCCATGTTCGAGTCGCGCTGCTTGTTGTCCGCGGCGTTCACGACGATCTCGTCGAAGATCTTGTACAGGCCGGGGGTGAAGGTGACGTCGCGGTTCTCGATGCGGTTCGTGGCGGCGTTCAGGACGAACATGGGTTGGGTCACCTGCTCCGTGCTGCCGATGTACGTGTCCGGACGGAGGAGGATGTGCTCCAGCTGCGTCTTCTTCTGGTAGGTCTGCTCGATCGACTTCCCGGGCTTGGACGACGAGGACGAGGCTGAGGCCGAGGAGGAGGAGGAGGAGGAGGACGCTTTCTTCGCCGGGGCTTTCTTCGTCGCGGCTCCGCCCTTCTTCGCCTTGGACGCCTTCTGGTTCGGGTCGTAGTTCTCGAGGTCGAAGTCATCGTCGGAGTCGTCGACGCTGAACGCGTCCGACTCGAAGTCCATCATCTCAAGGTCCGCGGCTGCCATGGTTGCTATTACTACCGGCGCTCTGCTTCGCTTGTTTGAAGGGGTGGGGGGGTGGATCTGGATGATCTGAAACCGCGGGAGATCCGACGCTTACTTGATCCGACGAGGCGATGAAAATGAAATGGACCGGAAAGAAGAAGTTGTGAACCTGGGAACGTGCTGGGAAGGCGCCGTCGCCGACGACGGATTGTTCTTCGGCTCGGTTCCGGCGGAAGTGATCACGAGACGTGCGAATCGGAGCGAGGACGGCTCTCGACTCCACGGCCACGGCCGACCCACGCGGAGTGGCGTGATGTTTTGCGATCTCGCCGAAGTCGTTGCAAATCGAAAACCGTAAGTTGACGGCGGAATCCATTTTAAAATTTCGTATTTGGAATTCACGTGGGAGCTCGTAAAGAGATTCGTTTTGAAGTCTGTGGTGGCACAGACTACACTTTAGTACTTTAGTTGCTTGGGACGTGTGGATCAATTGCCAGTGACTGAAAGCGAACGCAAACGCAACAAACGGAGGACTACTGTTTGGCACAGACCCCCGCAAACGGGGGAAAAGGCAAGCTTCGTCAATACTACATATTCCAAATCAATTGCTTTATTTTACCGGTACGAGAGGATTTTTTACATAACCTTAAATAACCCTGTCAAATATCCACTGTCGGAATTAGTATTATCCACGATGCGAATGACGTAGAACTTTCTGCGAATGAATTGCGACTGTACCTGTACATTGGTTTGAGTGCGACTGAAATTGACGGTCGAAAATCATCATTCCGAAAACTCTCTCTTCTACGTCATCCTTTCGTACGCTGTACTAATTCCTATCGTTATGTCAGGGCGAATTTCGACGCTGCAGCACAGCGTCGATGACGCTGTGCGTGGTACAGCGTAATTTTGTCAGCATAATAACTTAGACGAGTGCTGCTCGTCGAAGTAGGAGAGGAAGATATCCAGCACCTTTTGCCTTTTATCAGAATCTGCAAAAAGCATCGCGTTATGGAACGTTGGTGGGGCAAGTGGGCACACATCACCGAACCAGTGACATGGGACAGTCCTCCTGGGGACATCCAACGCATGGTGCACTGATCCCAAGACCACACTAACTTCATGGCTAGCATGACCCAAGGCCAACTGTCGGGAATCTACAACGTCAACACCAAGGCCGTTTTATACGACAGGGCAACAGGCGACGTGGTGGCAGTCCTCACGTTCCGAGAGGTTCTCTACAAGTTCGTCAATATGGAGGACGGCGCATCCCTCTTTGAGATTCACCAGCGAGGGGTAGGAGGAGCAGTCGAAGTTTTCTACCCCAACATCCCACAGGCTGAGCAAATGATTGATATGATGAACAAATACATTGCGGGCTTCCTCTACCACTACGTCAAGGAAGCAGGAGGAGACGCGGACTTCTTCAAAGAGATCATGCGCGACGCTTGCGAGCCGGAGTTGATTCATCAGATCCACCAGTGCAAATGGGACCCGAAGAAAAAGGAGTTCATCACTCCTAAAGACAGGGAGGAGGAAGACAGGAGGGAGAACTTGACGGAGGCAGCATGGTTCAGAGACGTCATCGGGGAGCTCGGCAAGAAGGATACGGGCGCAGGCAGCGACAAGAAGGCCTATGCAGATCCAGAAGAGCTATTCAATCTGGATGGGGAAAGGAGTGTAGCCACCCTTCACCAGGCGAACGACGACAAGTACGAGGAAATCGAAGGGGACGACATCATCGACCTCTCTGGGAGAGGACTGGGTGTCAAGGGGAAGGGAGTCGCCGACGAGGACGGCGAGGTCTCTTCAGGGAGCAGCGAAGGGGGCGACGAAGTTCCCCTCGCCGACATGTCCCGCGAGGCATTGGTGGAGGTAGTTCGCAACCTCCAAGCCTCCAAGAAGAACGGGATAGAGGGCTCACCACCCTCGGCTCCAAACAGCGAAGGTAGCAAGTCGTCCCCTCAGGGCGCGCGCGATGATGAGTCTGTCTCCGGTTCGAGTCAGTCTGACGAGAGTACCTCCTCGTCCTCATCAACATCCAGTGCGGGTAGCGCGAAGTCTGAGGAGGCGGCTGATGGTGAATAGTCGGCACCAGCTATCCCCCTTCGTCCATGAGGGGGACACAGCGCAACGTGTCAAGTGGTCAGTGTAAGGTTGGCGGATCCAGGCGCAGGAGAAACCAACAACGTGCAGCTTGACACAGAACAAGAGAAGAAACAAGCCGTCATATCGAGCTAGTGAACAAATTTGGTGTGAAAAGAACTATATGTAAGAAAGGAAAGTTAGGAGTGAAGAAGCACAAAGCCGTGCTGGAAGCGTTGGAGAGGAGAGCGGAAAGGTACAAGTCCACCAAGTCCTTCGAGGATGTACAAGACAAGAGGGTTCTGGCGGAGGCAGCTGTGAGGGAGGAGGAGGGAGCGCACTCGAAGGAGGTCAAGAGCAATTACGAGATCGAACAGTCGGAGGTACTGGAGGTCACGGAGGTCGAAGACTACCTGCTTCGAATCCACGGCAAGGCGCCACCCCCGAAGAGCGACGAGGTAGTGAGGTTGATGTACGAGAACCTTAATGGCATCAACTCGCTGCTAACAAATACCGACAAGCTCGACAAGTGCAAGCAAATCATTGACCAGCTCTAACCAGACGTTGTAGCATACAACGAGCACCGCCTCAACCTGCGCCACAAGCAGAACAAGCATGGCTTCAACCAACTGTTCCGTGGCGGCGAAGGGGAGCTACGGTCAATAACAGCACACAACGTCCGCGAGAACGTATCCAGAGTGCAAGAGGGTGGGACAAGTCCGATAGCCTTTGGAGCCATAATCGACCAACTAGACTCTGCTGCCTCCGGGAGGGATGAAACTGGTTTAGGTCGTTGGACACACATGCTGTTCCAAGGAGACGACGGTATCCGTACAAGGGTAGTTTGTGGTTACAGCCCCTGCAAGAACTCCAAGCAGGATAGCGGGACAGTCTATCAATAACATCGCTGCTACTTCATCAAGAAGAAAAACTCCACAGACTGCCCAAGGAAGAGATTCGTCAGAGAACTCGTGGCCCAGCTGAAGGTGTGGCGGGAGGAGGGAGAACGCATTGCAGTGTGTCTCGACGCAAACCAAGACGTCTACAAAAAAGAGCTAGGCAAGGCCCTAACAGACGTGGATGGGTTGGCAATGAAAGAGGCTGTCGGCTTTCACACGGGCGAGAAGCTCGAAGCAACCTTCTTTCGTGGGACCACGGCTATCGATGCGGTGTGGAACACTGATGACCTGGAAATAGCGCAGGCATGCGCAATGCCAGTGGGCTTCGGAGTCGGGGACCACCGGTTGTTCGTGGTGGACTTCTCGCAGCTTTCTTGGACTTCAACCGCGTCGGGTAGTACGCCCACAGGCGAGGCGACTGAACAACAGAATTGAAGGTGCCGGAGAGGTGTATGTGGACAAGTTAGAAGATCATCTCGGCCGCCACAACATATCTCCCAAGCTCGTCAAGGCTCATCGTGACGCCCCACATTCTAGAGCTGCGCAAGAAGAGGTGAACAAGCTGGACAAGCTGAGTGAAGACTTGATGAAGAACGCCAAACACAAGTGTAGAAAGATCAAGAATGGTCGAATCCCCTTCTCCCCAGAATCTAGCGTCTGGATCCGACGTTGCCAGGTCTACCGATCCCTCATCAAGTTCAAGGCAGGGAACATTCGAAACAGAGGGAACCTCAAGAGAAGATGCAAGATCCGCGGCGGCCTCGGTCTCTCGGTAGAGGAGTTGCGCCGAAGGCTGGACTTCTGCAAGAGGAAATGTGAATACTTCCGCAAGCATGGCAAGAGATACCGCCAACGCCACCTCCAAAAGTGTCTCAAGCGCTCTCAGGAGAGACAAGACGAAGAAGGAGAAAGGAAGATCCTCCAGATCATAAAGCGCGAGAAAGACAAAGCCTTCTGGCGACGACTCAACTTCATACTGGGCAAGCACAAGCGGAATAGGGGCGTAGACACGGTGGAGGTGGAAGGCAGTGACGGATCAACAAGGGTGCACACGCAGAGGGACAAGGTCCAGCAGGTAATCTGGTCGGAGGTCCACGAAAAGAAGTTCTACATGGCGGAAAGGGCCCCAATCTGTAAGGGCAACCTACGGGGACAGTTTGGCTATCGAGCGGCAACGCCAGCAGCAGAAGCAGTCCTCGTTGGGACTTACGATTACGAGGCAAACGCAGTCGACCAAGCCACAAGAGACCTGTTGGAGGAATGCGCGATGATAAGAGAGGTCGTACCCAAGGACTCTGTCAGCATCATCATCACGAGAAGGAAATGTCAGGCCAAGTGGGCCAAGGCCAGGGAGGACACCTCATCCTCAATCTCCAAGCTGCACTTCGGCCACTACATCGCCAGGGCGAAGTCGATCGAGATATCAGCCTTCCATGCCTTGAAGACGACCATAGCACTGCTCAGAGGATTCCCTCTTGACCGATGGACAAAGGGATTATCAGTCATGCTCGAGAAACTGCTAGGAGTCCGATTGGTCACCAGACTACGTGCCATACTTCTGATGGAGGCGGACTTTAATGCCTCCAACAAGCTGGTATTTGCAGACGGAATGCTCGACAATGCCAGGAAGTACAAGCTTATGCCCGACGAGATCGTCAGCGAGCGAGGCCGCATAGCATGTGACGGAAGCCTAGCCAATGTCCTCTTTTTCGATATCGTGCGCCAACTGCGCGTGCCTGCCTCGCTCGGCTCCGTCGACGCGGGCAACTGCTACGGCAGCATAGCACACGCAATTGGCTCCTTGGTGAATCAAGCCTTCGGCGTCCCCCTTAGCGCAAACGAAGCGATGTTCAAGGCCCTCGAGGATATGAAGTTTTTCCTACGAACCGCCTTTGGGGATTCCAAGGACTTTGCGGGAAGTACCATCGAGTTCAAGACCCAGGGTTACGGTAACGGAAACGGGGCATCTCCAGCAGGTTGGTGCGTGATTTTGATAGTCATTATTTGATGCCAGAAGAGACAAAGGCATGGGGCTCGATTCATCTGCCCCATCTCCAAGTACAAGAAGCGTCTGGCCGGGATAATCTTCGTCGATGACAACAACATCTACCACCTGAACATGAGGAGAGTCGAGTCCGCGGAACAGGTCCTACGGAAGTCGCATCAAGCCCTGACAAACTGAGGTGAGCTCCTTATCGCGTCAGGTGGCGCCTTCAAGCCCTCCAAGTGCTTTTACTACCTAATCGACTTCGAATGGGACGCCAAAGGTCGGTGGAAATACAAAGATCTCTCCAACCCCGAAGGGTTCCAAGTCATAGTGCCCACATCTAGAGGAGTGGCCATGCCGATCAAGCACCTGCACGTGGACGAGGCCCGCAAGACTCTAGGCGCATTCACCTGTCCCTCAGGGAAGGTCGAGTCTGAGAAGGCACTGAAAGAGCTCTCCAAAGACCCGACTGAGGAAGCTCAAGGCAGTTTGTCCTACATAAAGGAGAAGGTAAACAAGTGGATAGCTAAGGCAAGTAGCGGCGGACTACCCAAGCGTCTAGCGTGGT
>JALLPA010000947.1:0-14390 GCA_036939895.1 Thalassiosira exigua
TCGGCGCGGCCCAGCCTCCCCAGCAGAATTGCGTGGGGTTGCCGTGGCGGCGAGCTCTTGGACCGCCTCCAACTCTTCTCCGACAGCAACAACGCGCTGCGGTCCATCGATCATGCCACGTCGACGGCGCAGCGTCTCTGATCAGGACGAGGTTGTTTATGGCATCCGCAGATCACAAAGGCGTTCATCGCATGAGCGCCGCCCTTCTTCGGCATTATTTCCTGCTCAGCAGATGGAGCAAGAACTGCACTACAGTGTAGCAGAAGATATCCTAGCACTTTCGTTGAAAATAGGTCAGGTGCTCGCAGCATTGGTCCCGCTCTTTCAATATTTTACTATGACTCTCGATCAGTGGCAAAGTGTTGGTGGCATTGCAGTGGATGTTGCTGCTGACCTACAGGAGAAGGTCAAGAAGCTCAAAGAAGTGATCCGCGACGGAATCGCGGGCGCGAGGTCCGCGCTCGGCGCGGGCGTCGTTGGAGTCGCGCTCGTCGTCGTCGTGGGGGAAGGACCACCGCACCCCCCTCCTCGACGACTTCTCCCCTCCTCCTCCCTTCTCCCCTCGCTTCTCCCCCCCGCCTTTCGCCGCCGCGCTCGGGGCCGCGGCGTTCGCGCCGTGGTTCTCCTTCGCCCCGTTGTCGGAGGAGGGGGGAAGAGGACGCTCCCTCATCCCCCCGCCCGAGCGGACCTCCTCCGGCGTTGTCCGACGCCGCCGTCGTTCATCGTCGCGCGATCGTCGTCGTCGCAAGTCGCCTATGGAACAGCCGCTTTTCGCGACCTTGTCCGCCGGGAGCGAGCCTGTCCGATCCTAACGCCGCTGTCGTACTAGCGAGCGACGGCCAAAGCAAGAGGCCAAAGCTAAGACGAAGCCCCCGGGCGAGTCGCGGCGGACGCCATGGCGATATTTGTTTTTTTCGTTGCGCCGCGGCTTCCCACGTCCACGGTCCAGTCGGGCGGGCCGAACCCGGGCGGGCGTCGTTTTCGTTTTTCGTCGACCAAAAGGCAACGGTTTATTTCGGTCGCGACGCCGTGCCGCCCGTGGTCCGAACCTAAGAACTCTCACGTAGGAACCACTATTGAAACGGACGGCTCGAGCGCGGGACGGAACTCGACATCCGTCCGATTTCCGGACGGGCGAGAAGGCGACTCGAATCGGATTTGCTTCCGAGCATTTTCTCCCGCGTCGATAAGGTTATTTCCAGCGCGGGGTACCAAATAAGACTGCGGCACCGAAGACGAGGGATCGGCCCAAAAAACAGGGGTAGTTTTTTCCTTCCAGGTGGAACTACCTCATTTTCACCCATTTTCGCGATGTGGGCATCAAGGGACTTGTCTTTGCCTCACCAGTTCAGTCGTTGAAGCTGATGAAGCGAAGATCCGCCCGGCGGTCCCAATCGGCGAAGCCGGCACGGTCGGCAACGACCAAAAACTCTACGTAGCCACTCTCTCTCTCTCAGAGCCGCCTTCCACCGCCACAAAAGCCACACACAACCCGCCTCGTGGCTCGTCTCTCGGCCCCAAAAGCCGCAAACAACGGCGTCTCTCGCTCTCCCCCCCCCCAGTCGTCGCAACTCCGGCGCCCCTCCATCTCTGACCTCCCACCCGCCAGCGCGCCGAACCCGTGGGGCTCATCGGCGCCGTGCGGCTTCACCCCGACAACCGGCGCCCGTGTTATTATTTCCGTCGGCGTGCAGAGGTAGCGAAGACAGGATTCGGCGGTTGTGCGTGCGACGCTGCGACGCCTCGTATCGCCTCAAGCATGTCTACCACAAAGTAGACACATTCACCATGGCTCAGCTTTACCACGTGCTCGACACGTCCCCAAGCGTCACTGTCATCCCAGCCGTCGCGTCGGACTTCTACGACTGGGGAGCCTTCCTTGATCTCTTCTACTCAGAGCTGAAGAAACAGGTCAAGAAAAATCACATCTTTTCTTGTGATTTCGACACAGCCCGGAGAGGCAACAAGTGGGAGGTCNTGTGCAAGCAAACGTTCGAGGGAAGGTGGGCCTATGAAAAGTATTCTGATGCGGTTGATCACAGAAGGGAAATAATCAAGAGCAAAGTTGCCACACACCTCAAGGTACTACCGTGTGAGGGATTAAACCCCTACAAGCAGGTAGAAATGTTTAAAAACTACCGAAAGATGGTCCCCCTTATTTTCTGGACTGACGAGCTCTATGAAAATCCGCCGGAGGAGGTTTGGGCCAAGGTCAAAGAGGAGAAGAGCATCCAAAAGGGTTTCAGGCAAGATTTGAAGGCCGTCAAGAGCGAGGGGAAGGAGACGAAGAAGGGGAAGGGCGGGGGGAAGGGGATGAAGAGGAAGGCGAAGTTCGCTGAGAAGGATGCCATTAGGAAGAAATTGGAAGGTACGTTGGAGGAGAAGGCCTCTGAGGAGGTGTAGAGGGTAATTGCAGTGTTTGTGCACTTCGACGCACTCGCGCGCAAGTTTAGCACGGTAGATAGTGTTTCGCACAGTAAATAGTGGGCTGTGTTAGCGAAAATAGGGGATTGGGTTGGCCGAAAGTGTTTTTCGTCGATATCTCGAAAAGTACAATACGGTACCGCTCTATTTTTTAAAATAATCCATACATGCGTAGTTTAGGCCGTCCCTCGTCTTCGGTGCCGCAGTCTTATCTTGCTCATTAAGTGGCATGAAATACCTATGTTGCAAGGTGCACCTCTCATTTTACCAAGGCACATTCATTACATTGTAGGAAAGGGATGATTTGCCTTACTCTCCTGGCTGAAACACAATAAGATTTGATTTAGCTGTTCCGGCTAAAGAATGATATAATGAGAATGATATGTAGCCATGAATATTAATAAAGAGCTTATGAGGAGGATGTAATGCATCCCTGGTTCTTGCAAGAGGTTTGAAGCACCTCAAAAACAATGGGAAACTGTCATAGAATCCTGGACGTATCATTTTTCTTTTGTCGAGAGGAAGGGACTAGTTCTTTGATGAATGAGGTATTATTGTTTTCATTGCGATGTTTGGGCATGAAAGGGGTGAAATATAGTCCGATAGGTAGACAAAGAAGGTCACTGAATGTTCTCATTAAAAAATTGAGTGATTTGAAATACCCATGCACCATGGGTGTTACTAATTCTGTCAGTAAAAACCAGTTGGATTTCAGGGAAGGGCTGATATTATGTCTAAAACAAGCTGCTTATATTTATGCGTTCCAGCCAAAAATGTTGTAAGTTAGACTAGTAGGTAGTCAAATAAGCTCAACAAACTTGTTTCTGGCATACCACAAGTACTCTGATGTACATTGAAAGCAATGGAGAACTCCAAATGATCCAGAACACATCACTTTGCTCTTTGCTTCTGCATAGAATGGGCCACTTTGCAGTGCGACAGTATCTAGTTCTTGAATGAGTTGTCATTAATTTCATTCAACTATGCAGGGATGAAAGTGATGGAATGTAGTCTAGTAGATTCCCATGGAACCTTAACAACCTTGACCATCTTGCTCATTAAGTGGCATGAAACACCTATGATGCAATGGGTACCTCCTCTCATTTTACTTAGACACATTCTCTACATTGTAGAGAAAGGATGATTTGCCTTACTCTTTCATGGCTGAAACACAATAAGAATTGATTGAGCTGTTCCAGCTAAAAATGATGTATGGTAGACTGGTATGTAGCCACAAAAGCATAATAGACTGTGACTGACATTTCACAAGAGGTTTGGAGCACCTCAAAAGCAATGGAGAACTCTCATTGACCCTGGACATATCATTTTTTTCCTTTTGTGGAGAAGGAACTGGTTGTTGATGAACAAGTTGTTGTTATTGTTTTTATTGAACTGTCCAGGCATGAAAAGGAGGAAACATAGCAAGGTAAATAGACAAAGATAGTCATCAAATGGTCTCATTTACAAAATCAGAGATTGAAATACCTATGAAGCACCCACTGGGTACCTCTCATTCTTAACATTGCAGACTAGTTGCATTACAGAGATGGGCCTATTTGGGTTGATCTGACAAACAAGAAGCTGGTTATATTTATGCATTCCAGCAAACATGATCTAAGGTATTATACTGGTAGGTAGCCAATGACGCCCAACAGACTTATCCTTGGCATATCCAACAAGTGCTTTAAAATAATTGGAAGCAATGCAGAAATCTAAATGACATAAGGCACATGTTTTTACTTTTATTGAAGGACATCGCACTATAGGCAAGCTCGGGTTGGCGAATGATTCTCTATTGTGTTTATTTGATAATCCAGTCACAAAAGTGAAACACCGTAGTCTAGTAAATATCCAAGGAACCTCAACAAACTTAAGTAAATTGAAACGCCTATGAAGAGATAAGTACACCTTGTCTCATTCATTATTTACATTGTAGAGAAGGTCTGATTTGGCTGTATCTGACTGAAAAATGAGGTTGTTTACTTGAATTGTTCCTTCCAAAAATGCTGTAACATAGACTGACAGATAACCAAGGCAGCTCAACAAAAATTTCCCTGACACCCTTTGCGTTTGCTGAAAAGAGATCACTCAGCAGCTCTGGTTGACGAATGAGTTCTCACTATTTTCATTGGACTATTCAGTCATGAAAGTGATGGAATGTAGTCTGTGGTAGTTAACAAAAGCTCCTCACAAAACTTGCCCATGGTACTAAATAAGTGGTTCGAAACGCCTATGAAGCAATGGGAACCTCTCATTATTCCAGCACACTGTTTGAATTGCAGGGAAGGGCTTGTTCGGCTTGCTCTAACTGAATAATTAGCTGTTTGGATTGATGAATTCTGGTCTGAAGGGATGTGTCATAAATGGTATGTAGCCAAGGAAGCTGAGGAAACTCGTCCCTCGCATCTCACAAGTGGTTTGAGATGAGTTGGAAGCGATGGAGAACTCGTATTCATCTAGGACACCAATCAAATGACCATTGGCGAAATAGTGAGGGTTATTTTTAGCTTCAATTCTGTTGCCGAGGCGTCGTCTTCGTAGCTCGACCCGCCGATTCCCCAAAACTTCCTACCAAGAGACTTAATAGATCGCCAAGAGCGAGGGAGAGAGACCAATACAAGATTTGCCTCCACTCTCTCTCGAGGGACTCCAAGCTTCGAGGCAGGGCTGAATTGGAAAATTCCAACCACATCATTTTGCGTTTGTGTTGATAGGATCATTTCGCCGCCTCTGGTTGATGAATGAGTTGTTATTGTTATTATTTCATTGGACCGTAGCCAAAGTATGCAACCATATGGCTCCTATTACACAATAATGGTATGAAGCACCTATGAAGCAATGAGTACCTCTCATTGTCCGTGCACAGTATGATTTGGCACTGACGAAATTTTAATTTCATACCAGCAGTCATACAGAGTGAGCACCTGGACAAGCAAATCATATGAAAAGTCAATTGCTAAGTCTCGGCTGATCATGACTAAAATGATGCAGGAACTATAAAATCCTGCCAATACTGGCACAAAATCTCAGTGTGAACTAAAACCTGGTCATATTATTTTGATGTGGCTTGTGGTGGCGTTCAACAAAGACATTTAATGGCCACGATTTGAATGTCGCCATACAGGCTTCATTTGTGACTGAGCCGGAAATCCCACTTAAGTTCCTAAAGAGGAACATGAAAGGCGTGTTTGAAAAAAAATCCATCCTTCAAAAGAACAGCATGTGTCATGGGCATCATGAGCACTCCCAATCGAGAGCATGCATTGAGGTTGTCACTGCTGCTACTTTCCCGCAGCAACGCTTGCTACAACGACTGGTGGCTACTAAAGCAAAGCAAAATGTGTTTGATCATGATGAATAATTTGCTCTCTCATTTATATACACCAGTGTGTTTGCTCCCGGAATACATCTACCGTCACCTCTAAATAAAATGATGACTCATGGCCTTGTGAATAGACCTCACCAGCAGCATCCCAGCAGAAATACTCTGTGTGAAGAGTGAAAGGGCGGCCTTTCCATGGAATCACTCTATTCCATATTTGGCCAGAGATCACTCCCTGAATGTCCCTCGTATCCGCCTCGCCAGCTGCATGTCCTTAGGCATGATCGTGACCCTCTTTCCATGGATGGCGCAAAGGTTGCAGTCCTCGAACAGCCCCACCAAGTGCGCCTCGGCGGCCTCCTGCAGCGCCAGCATCGCGGTGCCCTGCCACCGGTACGGCTGTCGGGTCATCCCGTACTGGATCTCGCGCACGAGGCGAGCGAAGGGGAGGCGTCGGAGGAGGAGAGAGGTGGAGGCCTGGTACTGCCGAATCTCGCGGAGGGCCTTCTCGCCGGGGCGCCTTCGCCGGCGGGCTCGGGGGCGGCCTGCGCCTCTGCCCCCGCCCCCGCCCCCGCCGCCGCCGGGGGCGACGCGTCCCTCGGCCTCGTCGCGCGGGCGGGCGCGGCCGAGGAGGGGCTCGCTGCGGGACCGGCGGGCGTTGGCGGGGGGCTTTGCCCTGGCCATTTCTATTGGTGGGAATGGGCGATCGGGCGATCGGGTGGGCGCCACCGATGCGAGAGCAGCCGCAGGGTCTCCGGCTCCGAGGAGAGAGCGAACGCTGCCCGGCGGTCGCGAGAAGAAGCCGCCGTCCCGTGGGCAATAGGAGTGGATTGCAAGCCACGTTTACCAAGACACGATATGGGATGACGTATCGTCGTCAGTGGCGCTAATTAATAGTAGCAAATCAGCGTCGGCGGCACCAGCGGTGGCGGCGGCCATGATGATCCTCCGTAATCGACATCGGATCGGAAATGGTTGAATTTTGACAAAGAGATTTTTGGCGGGAACGGGCGCGCTGCCACCAACATCCGTTGAGACGTCCGGCCGGCGCGGCGCGTAAGCCTTCTCCATTCTCACTTCGTCCCATCGCAGTAAGAAATGGTCTTTCCGTCGTCTCTTTTCGACTTCAGTCAGACGACGGCCAGAGCTTGGCCAGATTCTGAGCGTGGGAATCAGTATAAATTTGTTCATAGAAAAATGGCGCGGATGTTTTGGCGCGAAGCCGGCACGACGGCCACGGCCACGGTCACGGCGGCAAAACACCCTTTGCGCGCGTTGTGGCAATGACGACAATGGCAATGATGGCAATGGCAATGGCAACAGGGTCAGGCGCATGGCATCATGGCAATGGACAATGGAATGCCGCGCGGGTTCGTAGCTAGTAGGAGGTATCGCAGTATCGCACGCACCAATCCCACCTCCCACATTCTCTCAAGACTCATCGCTCATCTGCTCCTAGCTGCTCCTCCGCCGGCCCGCCGGCCTCATACCTCCGCAGATCGCATCCTCCGAATCCTGAACCCTGACGCTCATATTCATATCACAGGTAAACGATGAAGGTCGAGACCCCCCAGATCCGATGGCACCAGATCGTCAACCCCCAGTCGAAGAAGGATCACGGCGCGAACGGCCCGATCTTATCGTGCTCGTCCCTCCGCATCCCAAGCGAGGGCGGCGAGCGGTCGAAGGTCGGCGTCCTGGCCACCGCCGGAAGCGCCGAGGTGAACCTCTGGCGGATAGGGTTCACGGACGACGCGGCGCGGCGGTCCGGCGGCGGCGACGGCGGGACGAGCGGCAAGAGCGGCGGCCGGGGGAACATCCTCGTCCAGCCCCCCCAGACCGCGTCCGGCGACCCCTCCTCCGGCGAGCACACCCAGATCGAGCACGTCGTCACCCTCTCCCGCGGGTTGTCCGAGCGGGGCATCAACGCCGTGACCTTCTCCCCCTCGGGGCGGCGGCTGGTCGCCGCGGGGGACGGGGGAGTCGTCGTGGTGTGGACCTTGCCGTCGACCTTCGTCAACGACGTCCGCTCGGGGCGGGAGATACAGGAGGGCGACTTGAAAGCAAAGGTGATGTTCAATCGGAGCGACGACGTCATGGACGTCGCGTGGAGTCCGGACTCGAGAAGGTTCGTGGTGTGCTCGTTGGATCACACATCGGCCGTGTGGGAATCGAGCGGGGACGACGGCGAGGACGATTGGAAGCCCGTGCACCGTTCGACGAAGGATCACACCAACTATGTCCAGGGGGTGGCGTGGGATCCTAAGAGTGTCTATCTAGCTAGCATGGGGAGCGATCGGACGGTGAAGGTCTATGCGAGAAAGGGACCAAAGGAAACTGCGGTGCGGGCAGAGCTGGCGAAGTATCTTGACAATGACAACGGCAATGGCAACGGCAAATGCAATGACAATGACAATGACAATGAAAAAGAAAACAACGAACAGGGCAAGGCGCAGCAGGACAGGAATGCAATCCTTCAGTCCAAGGTCATCCCGAATATCCTGGCCAACTCTTCATTCACTTTGCGCAAGGTGGCAAAGACGATCAAGTTCCTCCAGCAGTCGACGCCTCCGCCGCCTACGGCCACCCCTACCACCAGTGCCGAAGAAGCGGGCGAGAAAGATCTGCCCAAGCCCAAGCGGCATCACCTTTTCTGCGACGAGCTAGCCCTCGGTTCCTTCTTCCGCCGTCCGGCGTTCACGCCCGACGGGGCCTTCCTCGCCGCGCCCGCGGGGCTCTGGCGCGCAGACTGCATGGGGGGCAGCGTCAATCGCGAGGCGAACGCTTCCAAAGACGCTCCCAACATTGTCTCCGAGGAGGGTCCGGGAAGCCCTACGTCAGTCGCCCGGCAGCCCGCAGAGAATTCGTATGCCACGTACCTATTCGCGAGGCACCGGTTCGATAAGCCATACAAGGTCCTCGCGGGGTTGGAGAAGGTGAGAGCAGCTTCGTGTTCTGGATAGCTTGTGCGGATGGGACGATTTTTGCGAAAGCGACCGGAGGGATGGGGCGCAGGGTACAGGAGCCAGATGCAGTACGGCTCAGAGTGCAACCGTACGCGGCACCAGGGTCTCGTTTTAAGGCTGTTGTGGATCGAAATGGTAGTGTGAGCTTGTTGCAGCTTGATGCAGGTTTTGCCGATTGAGGTGGAACGAAGCACCGGTGTATCAAAGGAACCCAAGTCACAAGGATGTGTACATTGGTACCGACCGACTGGCTCTTTCTGATATGTGTGCTCGACGACTTTTAATGCAAACTCGCGTGTGGTAGGTATGACCTTCTCTTCGAAGGTCATTGCGGAATGGCATCGTCGCGTGAGCCAACATGCAGCTTATTGCAGGGAAAGGAATGTACTGCCGAAGGAGGCGCGGTCAGATCCACTTACTCTGAATTCATATCATCTCTCATTTTGAGTGTGTCCATTGATTTGATGCCTCCAAACACCTCCTGCATCGTCCGTAGCCATCGGTGGCCGTCCGTCCCAACCCAGTGCTCTTCGAACTGCCCCGACTATCTCTGGCAAGTCGCCGCTGCCCTACCGATCTGTCTTTGCCGTCCTTACTGCGGAAGACGTCCTCGTCTACGATACCTACCACAACCGACCCCTTGCCATGGCCCGGGGTCTACACTACGCGGGATTGACCGACGCCGCTTGGTCTTCCGATGGGAGGACACTGATTGTCACCAGCTCCGACGGGTACGCGAGTGTGCTGAGCTTTGCTGATGGCGAGCTTGGGAAGGTCTATGTGCCTGTGGATTCGTCGGCGTCGAGTGGGGTCGGCCAAGCCTCGGGGGTCGCCGCAGAGGGCGCCGAGATGGATTCCGCACCCATAGACGGGCCCAAAACGAAGGCCTCGGATGTCGGCACGGGACTGTCTGCCGGCGCTACCACGGCAGAAGGGAAGAGGAGAGTGACGTTCTCTCCCGTGAGCGAGGTGAAACAAATACAGTCTCGCCAGATCGAGCCCGTCACAATCAACACGCTGGTGCCCAAAAAGAAGAAGAAGAAGATCGTCGCAACAACCAATATGGCTCCGTCGCCATCGACCACAGATGACGACAAACCCTCGGAGGATAAGAAGCGGCCCGCCTCAGAGGAACAGCTTCCAACCGTGAACATACTTGTGGCCAAAAAGAAGAAGAAGGTTGCCAAGCCTTCGGCCCTTCCTACAACAACGTAGCTGGCTTGGGTGTATCAGATCAAACGCTTCTGTCATGGTTTTTCTCACGGTCGTTCAATTCCTTATGTGAAGAGTGTTAGTCTTGCAAAAGGGACGAGGGATACTTGGCAATTCATTTCTACCATATAGATTATCACAACTCTTCAGGGTCATGTTTTCCAAGTCCTATTTGTAAGCCTAGCTCATCCCACCTATTTCATTCTTCGCCTATTTCTGAGAGCACAACACGATCATACAAGCCCAGGTTCCCCGATCCAGGTTTTTGCTGATGCAACTATTTGACCAACCACGACTCCATCGGTGTCATGTTCTGTTTTGCTTCTAAGTAATCATCAAACGTCTCGGGCTCGCGCTTGCATATCTTCTCTATGTCATGAGAAACAAAGCCAAGGTCCTCCTCCAGCCCCGTCGCCTTGATCTTTTCAAGACCGACAAGGTCGCGCACCTTCCAATGTGGTTCGCCACCGCCTTTCTCCCGGTCAACGAACATTTGGATTGGTAGGTCTTCATAGAATACTGGCCGACAAGCGTGCCTGGAGATCGCTGATGTCACGTCATCGTCAGATATGGCGCGAATACCTGTCAGTGTGTATTCCTTGCCCATGTGTGGTTTAGAATACAACAGTACACGCGCGGCCACCTCTGCGATGTCGTTCGGGCTGATGAAACAGAATATAAGCTGTTGAGCTTAAATGTTAAGCATTGAATCGACCATCGCCCTGAGGGTGATACTTGCCTGACATAGTTTATATTCTTCCCATCAGCAGAACCGTAAAGGACGACTGGATTTTCCTGATCTGAGGCGGTTGCTTTATCCTGCGAGTGGGTAGTGGGTTTGAAGCACACGTGATAGAAGGCGTTAGCGATCAGGAGCTGAGAATGAATATCTGTGATTGCACGCAATCGAGATATTGCAGGACATATCGCTTACGTGATGCATAACTAGTGGATTGGACATGAAGTGAGACGCTGAAAGGATAGTCCAGGGTATCGCGGAGCGAGAGAGGAGCTCGTCGCATTTGGCATGAAGAGACACTAGTTGTACTCTATGATAGGGTTCAGTAGTCCGCCTAGAATGATAGAATGAGACTTTCACGAAGTATTGAACACCGGCCTGCAAGCACGAAGATCCAGGCGTGAGTTTCAGTCCGGGGGGCTCTCCTCGAATGCACACCAACCTACCTTTTCGCATGCCTCAAGAAATGCAGGGAAGTACTTGGCCCAACCTTCGATATAAGGCGTGACGCAAAACACAATCTTCACCCCTTGCAGGGCAGATGCATACGTCGATTCTCGTGTCCAGCAGAAGTCTGCTACCTCCGCCCCCTTCTTCGATAACTCCTGGGCGCACTCATCATCAGGTTGGCGGAACCCAACTCTTACTGAGGGGTAGCCTGAGTTCAGAAGTCGAAGGGCAACTCGATACCCAATTATTCCCTTCCCTCCGGTGATGAATAACTTGCCAGTGACTAATGTTTTGCTCTGTCGCGTGCACAGCCTATCGCCGACGAACTCAGACACCTTTTCGATTGATCGTTCAATGTTGTCCATTTTGACTTGGTTGTTTTGGGATGCTTTGTCACTTGTGAGATCTTTTTTCTCTCTCCTCTCTTCTGCTTCTGTGCAGCTCGAAGATGTGTTGCAGTTATGCGTTCTGCTTCAATTCAGCATTCGAAATTGAGCTGTCTTCTTTGTTCTTCGGGGCAAGCGTCATCCCGGAAATTGTATGATGGATGAGAACTCCGCCTGGTGAACCATAGGTACCTACCGGATTGTACGAAGGAACAAATATCATATGGTGCGGAGAGCCTGGCCTGGATGGGGCTCTCATCTGATCTCATCATCTTTCCGTCAAGACAATCAATCACCAGCCAAATCCACCCCAATTGGGGGCCCTAACGGGCACAAGGTGTACCATTTTCTATGCATCCCAACTCAGACAAGGAGATCGAGCTCCGAGTAGAGATGGGACAATGGGGCTGATTGGCACTTCCGCCAGACTTGAAGTGAAGTGATAAGGGGTGAGGATCTGTTCGAATTCCGAACTCCCGAGACCGTCTTTGAGGAGAAGCAGGAAGGTAACAGTGCCAACTCCAAAACAAATATTCGGGCTAGGCATAACAAGCGAGTGCTTATTGGACGAGCCCTTATCGAAGCCCGAAGTCAACTACTTGAACTTTGGGCCCATTTAATGCTAATCTGGATGGCCACAAAAGATACACCGCTGTGTCTCCCACTCCAATGAAATAATAGGCACATTGACGGGGTTCACAAATCCTCAACCACGAAATCACCAGAAAGAGCTGGATGATTCTTGTTGACAAGAAATCCCTGAATAGAGATTCCATATGCTGCCAAAAGAAGGAATGACCCGAACAAAAAATGCATGCCAGGTAACCGCCCGCCAAATGGACCACTATCAGTTGTGAACTTTGCAAGAAGGCAAGCGTACATCGTGGAGCCAATAGCACCCGTTAGCTCATTCAAACTTCCGACAGCACCCAATAGGGCCCCTCTCTCTCCAGGGTTTGCTAGATTCGCGAGGACACTTTGAATTGCGGGCAAGCAGATACAACCAATGCTGACGGTGAAAATTCCAAACACAAATAGCGGAGGTGTTGGCGCCAGTCCAGCTCCGGCCAGCCCGGATGCAAATATGAGTAGGCCCATGGTAATAGCCTTTTGTAGGCCAAAAAAAGACACGAAGACCCTAGGAGCAATGGCAAGCATGATGCCCACAAGAACTAAAACGGGACCAGATTGGGCCTTCGGAATCATGATGAAGAATATGACACAAGAGTGTTGAGTAAATCAACGAACCATTGCAATGGGTATGCATCCACGAGCTCACCTGGGTCCATCCAAAGCGAATATTCGCATAATTTGTGAATTGAGCATCTAAGCTGCATCGTGCCAGAGCGCTCAAAAAGTACACAAGCGCTACTGTTCGAAGGATGGGGGCATGGCAGAATAGTTTCTTCATCCCTCCAATTGGATTAGCCTCTTTGAGATACAATTCTTTGTTCTTTGCTTGATTCGACTCTGGTGTTATGAACATTATAATCAAAGCATTCAACAGTTGAGCCCCTGCAGCAAGAAGGAGCGGAAGGCGAGGACCGAACTTCGACCCCAGTATACCTCCGATAGGAAAGGCCAAAATAAAAGCCCCGCCCTGAAAGATAACAGTTCAGTTAGCTATGGGAAGAAGCCTTGAGGCAGGCAAGCACACACGCACGGGTACACACCGCGCTAAGGCCTTGAAAAATCCCAAGATTTGCAGCAAGTTGTTGAGGTTCGGAGACATCAGCAATATATGCTTGGCAAAGCGGTAGCATACAGGAGCTGCAGCCATCAACGAAATCAGCTAAATATAATGACCAAATGCTTGATTTTGTGTTTGCCTGAATCAGATTAGTAAGCATGAAGCCAAACGCTGACCAAGCCCTAGGTAGTGGAGAGGAAGAATCAATATCTCCTTATGCAAGATCAAAGAGCACACAAAAGTGGGTTTGCTCACATCAGAGGTTTCCTACCAAACTTGTCCGAGAGTGCACTTAAAAACCCAATGCCAAGAAAGGTGAGCATTTTGTCAACCGACTCGACCTTTCCACTAAGAGCAATCGATTTGGCACTGGGACTTGCTTTGGGGTCGCCATCAATGATCTCGCGGACAAGGAACTGAATGTTGATAGCGTTGAAGCCCAAGCTGAGGAAATAGAGCCAGTTGTGAAAGATTGCCCAATAGATTGATGGAGCTTTGGAATCACCTCCACGGGTGTTCACAACATTGGGTTCGCTGGCATTGGTAACCGAAGAAAGCGTCTTCACCTCATCTATTCCGAAATCATTGGCAATGGGGCTACATAATGGATGCGATCGACGCCTCCCAACCACAATTGATTTGGGTTTGGCATCACGAAGACGAAGAGCCGCCGCAGATCCGGATGGCGATATACCGCAGGCAAATGATATGGCCGATGATAGTATCAAGATTTTCAACAAAGGACGTAACATCATGACCGCGATCATGATTTCCTATTATCGGGCTCAGGGCTCAGCTGGAGTGATGGGTGAGCACGGGTGATGGGTGATGGGATAAGGTGACTCAAGGTGATGTCCTCAACTAGGGCCTTGTTTCGACGACACCTGAGACCTACTGAGAGTTAAACCAGAAGACCCACCGCGCGCGGCGAGCGAAGAGTCGAGGTCTCCAAGGCTGATCACTCAGGAGAAGGATGAGGAGGAGCCGCCGCAGCGCGCAAGAGCGAGGGGCGAGGGGCGAGGGCGGCGGGGGGGGTGGAAGCTGTCCGTGGTGGAAGCGTGGTGGAAGCACGGTGGAAGGTGATCGCGGACCCGCCCGGACCGAGCGCGAGAGCGAGAGTCGAAACCGACAATACCTCCCGCCCGATACAGTGGACTGCGACGAGGTGTACCCCCCTGGGGGGTACAAGTTCCTAGCTAGG
>JALLPA010000948.1:0-22838 GCA_036939895.1 Thalassiosira exigua
GAAAAGCGCCCCCCCCCCCCCTCCACCCCCACCCCCACCTCTTGCGGCACTATGCCAGAGCGTGCCGTCAGCGCCACGGCAGACGATGCCCACGATCCCCTCGTCGATTTCATAGCAACCTCCCGCGCCGCGGGTGACGCCGCTGTCGCTGCCGCGTGCGGTGAGGAGGGCGATCTTCCGCTGCGGGATGGCGTCCGTCTCTATCATCAGCACGCGATGGGGCAGGAGGAAGCGCCAAACGACGACGGCCGTCGCAACTGCGATTGGAACTACGTGATGGACGAGATTCGATGATACCTGACCACCGACGGCACGGGTGCGCTGCCGTTGCTTTGCGTGGCATTTTTGGTCCTCCCCGGAGTGGTTCTCTTCCTGCTGCTTCGGGGAGTAGGAGCTTCTTAACGAAGCCACGCATTTACCATATCATTGTTCCTTAGGATGGGAACCAGCTGCAAGGTACGGGCAGACTGGCTCAATTATGCTTGAATTGTTCTCAACGGGCGCAATGACGTTTCCGTTCAGCGGTGGAGCATGCAATCGTTCCAGTGCATCTAAAAGGAAACCGAGCCTTGAATTCGATTGTAAAAAGGAGCCAGATGTCACATCAATAATTTTAGCGTCTTAATTAGATCACAAGTACATATTCATGGGGCGCTCTCATTGATTTCCAAATTGGTCGAAAGTAAGTGTAGAGTAGGGGTCGAATCCTGTCGAATTATGCCCAGGCTCGGTGGATCTATTCCAATCAAGGACAGGGAGTTTTGTCGTACCACAAAGATGGGAAAAACAGACAGTAACTGACACATTTGACACCTCGTTCGCTGAGAACTTTATTGTTCAAGAAATGTTGCGTGGTCTCATCGACAAAGAGATCTGATCTCCCTTTCCCTCCTCGATCAATTCTTTTTGTGTCGGGGTGAAAATTGTTTTCACCTCTTCGACGATTCGTCTTTCCCCCTTCGATGCAACTTCAATTCCACTTCAACGCCGACCGCTCCTGCCAGTACTCCTCGCTCTCCGCGCGGCACCCTTCCATCAGGCGTCGCAATACATCCTTCCCTTCCTCCGTCGATGCCAACTTCTCTGCCACGCCCCGCGCCTCCCCCGGACCCTTCTGCGGGTACAACGCCCCCAAATTTGAACGGAGCTGCTCGGCCGCCACGGCCCCCGAAAGCACCCGCGGCCGGAAAGGCTGAGCGAGTATCGCCCCAAGGGCCAGCTGATCGGGATTGCATCCCACCTCTTTTGCTAGCTCCAATAATTTCGGATGGCGCAACGCCCGCCTGTTCGCCAATCCCTCTTTTATTATGACGTCGACCCCGGCCTCGCGCGCCTCCAATAGTGCGGGGGCGGGACGTTGCTCCAGCACGTTGTAGGTGCACTGGACCGAATCGAACAGCCTCCGCGATGTTCCCCCGTCACCGCCGGTGGACCCGACGCGAATCTTCAGCGCCTCCCGTATGAGCTCGTCCTGGTTCGGACCCGAGACCGATAGGCCGATGGACCACCCGTGCTCGGAGCGGCATCGGTCCAGCGCCTCGTGCACTTCCGCGTTCGTCAGTATGCCCGAGTCGAAGGTGGCCGAGTGCACCTGGTAGAGGTTGAGGTAGGGGCCGAGGTGCTCCTTGGTCTCCTCCACCTGCTTTCGAAAGTTCTGTTCGTTTCAAGTTCAAGAGCAAGGCGGCTCAGAGTTGATGGATCAGATTGCAAACACATGAGCACGGTCAACGCCACTGCAAGGTCAATGCAAAACTAGCTTGGTAGCTAGGAATTCGCCAACTGAATCGAAACAAGCAGAGAGCGAGTTCAGATATTTCCGTCCCATATTCTCAGCTCCCGAGTCATTTTGTAGGGGCACAATATATGTGCACCCGGGCAAGCGATCAATTCTCACCTCCAGGGAGTGGTCCTTGACCTCGTGCGGCTCGCCCTCCCCCAGCGACACGTTCCAGTCGGCGACGTAGGTGTACCCCCACTTGCTCGACACGTACACATCGTCCGGCGCCACGCCGCGGGAGCGAAGGTAGCCCCCCGCGAACTCCTCCGAGAGGCCGTAGGAGCGGGCGCAGTCCAGCCACGGGACGGATCCCTCGTCGTCGTCGACGATGCGTCCCCCGTCCTCGCGGAGGGCGTCGCACCGCCGGAACAGCTCGTCGAGGACGGCGTCGGACCGGCCACGCATCCCCTCGACCGAGCGCGAGGGGAGGTCGGTCCCGCGGCCGAGGTTGATGTAGCCCGGCCGGCCCAGCGCGGCCATGCCCAGGCCGATCCTCATCCTCTTGGCCTTCGGATGCACCGCCGCCGCCGCGACCGCGAGTTGTATTAGTAGTTCCTTATTATTATTCTACCTTTTGTACAGTCAAAACGGTCACCTTCTGCCTCAGATAGCAGAGTTTTCTGAGCACTGCACTTCAGCGCTCCAGCGAAACTCTGCTGATGTTCGACCAATTTTGCGCGAGAGAGGTAGAATTCTCATTTTGTCTTGGCTTTCGGAGGAGCGAAAACTCTGCTGACCGAGCAGAGATTGCATGATCTCCGTGTTGACCATATTCGTACTTTATCCTATCCTACGTACAAGTCATCGTTCAAGTCTTTGACGCCCGCCGCTCTTTCCTCGGCCACCTTAGCCAGAATTGCTTCGCCAACCGCGTCATGGTTCGCAAGTCCAAAAAGGTTTTAAGAGCAAAGCAAATACCATAAGAAATTTATCACGTTTTATCAAAATATAAATTTGGTTCTATGCATGTAATATTGAGCGTTGTCACACAGCTTCTTAGCATATCCATCGCCAAGTTAGTGCCATACATCACACAGGTTCGCAAGTCCAAAAAGGTTATTAGAGCGAAGCAAATACTATTAAATGTATCACGTTTTATCAAAATATAAATTTGGTTCTATGCATGTAATATTGAGTGTTGTCACACAGCTACTTAGCATATCCATCGCCAAGTTAGTACCATACATCACACCATCAGTGACAGTACTGGCTGTTTACCGTGCACATATGCGGTGGTCAACATGTCCACCAAACTGTATTGCCTGATTGACATGGGGTAATAATCGCTCGCACACCATGGCCCGATGCTGTCTTATATACTAGTATCAAGAAGTGTATTCTGTTATCTCAAATTTTGAAAGTGTGGGCAAATACAGCTGCTCCTCTGACACACGGGTGGGGATATGCACAGTTTGCACAGCTAACCCGGCCCTTGGTGGGTGACAACATATATATTGAATTTCTTGTATAAAGCCTTGATGTAAATTTATGTCAAGCAGTGAATCAAAATTTAATATGTTTGGTCTATAAGCAGATGCACCTCTTGCATAGTATATTCAACTCTTCAAGCCATTTTGTTATGGGGTGAGAAGAAGGTGTGTGTGTGGGCACCCCTCTCACTTTTGAGACTTGAGAGTGAGTGAAAATGGCTGTTGAAAAAAATACTGGTGTGTTGATTGTAGATTGGTCTAACCTATTTGCTCAGAAACCATTTCTTTGTCAAAGAATGAGTGTGTATTTGTACTTTGCTACTAATTGGACAGATATCTTGAACTACTTGCTCTTTTCGTTAGTGAGAAAGTGCCTGAAAGAAGAGCATTCTCGGAAATAGATTACACACAACCAATGAGTGTGTGTTGCCCGTAGCAGACACGAGTATTTTTGTTATTGTGATATGACAAATGCATGACAGACTATGTATGAGCTCTTCCTATGCCGACATGTTGTTTGAGACAATCTTCTGTGTTCTCACACTAGTAAAAGACAAAGAAAACAAAGAATATTTTTGAATATGCCTAAGTTTGCCTGTCGCGCGCGCGCCCATCTCACGCGACATGCGAAGGCTTGAGTTGGTGATTCATTTTTCTGAAGGACGCGCGTGTTATCTTTTTTGTCTGAGATGTCCACCGGACAAATACTTATCTATTTCATCATCCTATAGTTAGCAGAAGTTTAGCAGAGAAAACAGAGGCCCTGATAGAGAGAGAGAACGCATCGGTGTAGACGGGTGAAGGGGACGCATATCATATGGTACTTCCTCGTACTCTCAACTTGGAACTCGGGGGACGAACAAACCTCAGATCACGAGCGAGTTGCTGCTCAGCTTCGTAATCATAACATAACAATACCTAGCTACAAACTGAATAGTTCATGCCAATACAATGATTTACATATTCAATATAATAATGTATCCAATTACTTCTTGGTTGTCATGCCAAGTGCTTGCTTCATCAGAGTCTCATTTTGAGGGCCATCTGCTTCCTCCAAAATAGAAGAGGAATGGGATTCAGCCAAGTGAACCTCGGCCGCTCCCTTTCCCAGCAAGAACTTACCACAAGTAACACAAACAGTTATGTTTGTGTCCATTCTTGAAATTGTAAGGTAATGTTTGTGTTTTTCATCGTCTGGCTTTCGCAGAGATGCGTTCATGTTCATTCTTTCATGCAATTGAGTTAGGGTGCGACCAACGCACCCCTCGCCGTCCAACTCATTTCCTAGACGTCGTCCCCTGGCTCAGCTCCTAATTCAATAGCAGTGCCTTTCTTTTCCATTGGGCCCCGTTCGCCTCTTTTGGTAGCCTCGATAATCTCTTCTATACCGTCCTTGACGAACGGAGCTGGAGAAAAGGCCCATTTTTCTGTCAAGGCCTTTTTGGCTGCTGCTCCTCGGAGGTTGCCGACAGTCCTCGCAATTATGTTTATTATCGCGTGTGTCTTCTCGATTTGTTGCTCTGCCACACTTCCAACGACGCGCCACCGATCTATTTGTCGATCCAGGTCTTTCCCAAAAAAGATATGCCATTTTCTCTGAGTAGGTTTATCAAGGCATTCGTTATCCTCAACCAGTTTCACTATCTTCAACTTCATCTCTTGCCTCTGATCTCTAAAAAGTGTCACATCTTCATCCGATAGAATCCCCGCTTTAGAAATCGCATCAGCGGATGCCAAAGATTAATAGATGCGATAAGAGAAAAAGGCAGAAATTGTGGTAATATATGACGGTATTTTGGGAAATATGAAGAAAAAGACGTGCGATGAAACGGGCAAATGGAGTGCCAGATTGTTTCGTCTTGAGACGCGTTGAAGCACAGTTACGCACAGTGTGCCTGGCAAACGGAATCTGCAATCTCCACAGTCCGTCCCTGCGCGCGACCAGGGCTGCACAGATTATTCGGTGGCCATGGCCCGCCGCGCGGGTTTGGCCGAAATTTTGTAGCCTGATAACAATAAAATCAGAAACACATCATTTGTTAAATTGTGAAATATTTTAGCATCGAGTGCGCTCTTTTAGGTTCCTACTTTGTATTTCGTACATCGATATAAATGTCTCTAGTCAATTATGCCCTCTTAAATGACGACAAACAAGGTAGATATTTAGCTTTGAAAATTGAATGAAAAGAGGGCAGAATAACATTTCGAGAAGTTAGTTTTTGAGAGATGGATATTTTCGGCGCATGAAATTCGAGAGAATTCTACAGAAATACCCGGTGTTGTGTCCAACACGAAACTCGTGAACAGATTGTTCTTGAATTCTACGTGCGTTAGAATTAATAGTCTGGCCGGCGCCAGGAACAGCGCGCCAACAATAGTTTGGTCGCTTTTGATCAGGCAGGAAAAAAGCACGCCTCTTCATTCCATCCGATATTTCAACTCACTTCCTTTGGATATTCAACAGCAGGAAATCTCCATCGCCCAGGCATTCTCGCCATCTCAGAAGCGTTACCTCTGGTTCAATTGGGACAGACTCATCCGGAATTGTCCAACACCTGTGAATTCTCACCACGCTGTTTGTCATACTCCGAACAAACAACAGTTGCTCTGCACTCAGCTCCTTTCATCCGCCCGGTCATCCAGCCGTATTGGCCAGTCCATCGCGCTAAGAGTCGTCTCCCAACCATGTGGGGATGTTGTGACTCGACCGTCCAATGTTCCCGCTGCATCTGAACATACCAGTTCAACAACCTGTTCATCTTGTGGGCATGCTATCTCGGAGGTACTCGTGAACGCCGTCCTTGGAAGTGCATCTGAACACGGTGACTGTGTCCAGTGTGCGTTCTCCCGAGTTCAAGTATACAAAAAAAGCCAAGAACAAGCAGCTCCGCGTCATCTACGACGAACAGCTCCGGGCACCCTCCATTATTCCAATGATACCCGAACACATTCTCACCCTCTCTGTGTCTCAATTCTTTGCTACAAGACTCCCGCCGCAGCACTCCCGAGCATTGCTCCGGCTCATGGGACAGGACAAGTACACCGTTCGTGTCCTTGATTTGCCCACCCACACACCTGACGATACACAGTTTCGGGTGTTGTCCACTAATCTTGCAGGATCTACATGGGCGGAGCATCGGTCCTCCATTCACCCTAACGTGATCACTCACACGCCAGAGGACAAGTACGATATCACCTCCGTACGCTTTCCGTTGCTTTCGGGTCAACCAGCCAGAGGTCGCAACTTCGCAGCTATTCTAAGGCATGAGATCAACCCAGACGCCGTGAAACAACTTTCACATCACGAAACTCGGGACAGCATTGATCGCGGAGACCTTGGGCGACGTGCAGGCCCAGCTACCAGTGTCTCTCTGGTTGGGGAGCGGTGCAGTGCCTTCTCCCAAGTGACAAGCAAACCCACAACCCTGTACGTTCCCACGGGATTGAATTTGGTCAATCTATCCGCCCACTACTTCAACGATTCTGGCAAATTCAAATCTACAAACTACGGATACAAATACATCAAGATGCGTCATCTTTCGAAAGCTGCCAAGCGCAGAGAGGCTCAGACTCACGCGTTCTATCGTGAGTGGCTGTTGAAGCAAGCTTTGGCTTATCTGAAGGCCTGCACAGCCTGGGCACAATCTGGATTTCAATCCACTCCGGAACAGGACCTGAAGTTGAGTAGACTGATTGGAAGGGGCTTCGCATCGCACCATGGAGGACGCCCTTGTCGCCTGGATGACGACAACCGGAGAAATGCGCAACCACCAGGCGGTTGCGTGTCACATCGATAATAACAGGAGTCATTGGATGGAGGTTTACACTCTGTTCAATCGGGAGGGTGTGCGTCCGAACGATGGATATATCTATTCCCCCCTGGACAATTGCGTCATTCGGGTGTCATGCAATCACGATGCCGTAATCTGCAATTTCTCATCAACCCCACATATGCCAGACAGTAGCCGCAACTCCCACAGTGTATCTAAAATTCACGGGCCACATCAGTAACCCCCGGGCAGACACTAACTACGTACCCAAACATACGCTGTGCATGTAAAAAAGGACGTATGTTACACACATCTTAGCATTGACTAAAGTGGCAAAAATTTAGCTACATAAACTAAGTACTCATCCGAGCACACATTGATTGTTCACAAGCGCAGACATCAATAGCAGTAATATTTACTTTAATGTATGCCACACACATACATCAGCATAATTTATGTCAGGATTACACTATGCTTGCATCATACCTTAGGTGAAGACCTGGATTGGCTAGGTATGTAATAATAAACCATGCATACGATTCATGTGTATAAATAAAATTGTTATAGTGCGTAATACCGAGTCCATGTGAAACGAAGGATAAAATTGCTTTCCAGGAGTGGCTGCCCGTAGGTGAAGGTTCCTGGGGGAGATCGGACCGGTCAAGGTGTAAAATGGGACTTCTATCGAAAAGTGATACTGGGCACCCATTCAATCACGTTGTCCTCCAGGAAGTAGTACGAAGGCTGTTGCAGCGCATCCCAGCACCTGGTTGTGATCGCAAGTGGAGCGGCGATTAAAGGAAGGATGCAGCAAGGAAGCGATTGTCGATTCCGGAGGACAGCGATGGCAGAAGTGAGGGCGGCGTGGTAGTAGTAGGATGTAGCTGAGTCCTGTTGTGCGGGGCTTGGTGGGCGCCTCATTTCGGGGGCGACGACGTTGTAGACGGTGGGTTGGTCACGTCTCATCTCCGTTTTCGACTGTGCTTCACTCGAGGGTGGTGGCAGGGAAAACGCGTCTGCTCACTTTCGGAGAGAAGACAAGGGAGCTCGGCGAGCTTTAATTCCACGGATGACTCGTTGTCTCTGATGGGTGTTGTTGCATCGGCACGAGTTGCGCAAGAGGTTGGGCGTGTTGCACTGTCGTCAGTCGTTGCTTCCTCCCCCCTCGTGTGTCGATCGGCCGCAGCTCGGGCAAAGTTGTTGTGTATGGCGTCCCGGAGGCTGTGTCCCAGATGAGTGAGTGCGACGTGTATTGTATGATATATGGTCAAACGGAGGGAGAAGAGGCATTGGGCGAGTTTTGTCGTAGCAATGATTGCGGTGTTGGTTGCGTCTCGCAGGATGCGGGTTATTGATGAGGAAAGGGCCAAGGAGCGGAGGGCAACATTGCCAAAGATACTGCGAGACATTGTTGCTAGGGCCCAGAGAGAGGCAGCCAGCCACGGAATGACAGGTCGACGACGGGGCCTCTTGTGGCTGCATCGTTGGTGGATCTTGTAAGTCGACCTCGAGATTGTTTGCGAGGGGCGTAGGTCGTGCAATCGGAGGTGGTTGGCAGCGCCAGGGGGCAGAAGCTCTAGAGATGTTGCCCACTGCTGTAGGTTGAGGGCGAGGCTTTGTGCCTTGAGGGTGAGGAGTTTAGCCGCTTCAAATAGGCCGAGAATGGAGACGAGGATTGGCGAAACGTATCATCAAGGCACAGCCAAGGAGAAATTTTGTGATGGGGTGACGGCGGGCCAATCGGTGGGCCGGCTCATAACGTTGGTAGATTGCCCGCGGGGTTCGCCATCGGAGGAAAGAGAAGAGATAAATCCCTAGGAAGTCTACCGCGACTTCAGCGAGGGCGCCCGCGACGGAGGTCACGAAGAGAGCGGGAATCAGGAGGCACAGTGTGATGGGCAGTATCGATTGGGCGGTGACCAGGGTCCCCGGAGTCGTTATGGTTGAAATGATTCCGCGGAGGAGGTAGCGGGAGAGGCTGATGGTCCAGCTGAGTGGGGGCATCGCCAGAGATGCCCGGAGGGGGCAAATGATGGTCGCGGGAGAAAGTGTTGGAGCCGGAGTTGCGGCGGCGACTGGTGCCTGGGTTGCGGTGGGTTGGCAGGGCATAAGACGTCGGCTGACAGGGTTCTCAGTGGATGCCGATATCGAGGCCATCCGGAGGGTGGTGCTCTCGGCGGCGGGCTCAGTCAGGCAATGGCATCACTGAGGAAGGGCTGCAGCCGGATTTGCAGCGGTTGCGGTTGCTTCGGTCGTTGAAGGTCGTTTGGGCTTGGATTTTCGGCAGGCCGGGATTTCGGCGCTGTCGGGCAGATGGGACGCGGCTCAAAGGGCACTTCCGGTGTTTGGGCGGCGGGATCTCCCATCCGTAGGGGAGGATCAGTCGCCATGGTGGACGGCCGGGCAAGCGGGGCTGGAGTTGCGGCGGCGGCGGTTGCTCGGGTTCTCGTGAGCCGTCCGAGGTCGGATTTTTTGCGGGCCGGGGCGTCGACGTTGTCGGGGACGTGGGACTCGGCGCGGAGGGCGCTTCCGGCGGGGGGGGGGCAGCCAGATTTCCCGTCCGGAGGGGAGGGGCGGCCGCCATGGTTGGGAGGGGGCGGCCGGGCAGCCGTTGGTTGCCCGACCTACTGTTGCCACTGATTAGATATATTCAAAGTCCCAGATGGTCATAGTAAAGAAATAATACATTTGCTTCAGCAGCTGACATTTTTTGTAAATTTTAATGTATCTGTAGGTGCTGTACCTGCAACTCCCACTTTGACCATTGGTGTCACTGTTGATGCAGCTCTGCTTTACTAATTCTCTTTTATGTTGTTCCATTTATTCTCTTTGTCAATCCTTCCATGGATATGAACAAACCTATTGTCTCTATTGTGAAAATAATTTTCTCTGTCAACCCTTTAGTTATGACAACGATTGCTCGACATCATGTTCTTGTGATGTTTATTGCTGGTAATTTTATTGTCAACAGCCCAGTATATTATGTTGCACATTGCAGAATGTCACCTGCTAGTTTTGCCAAGCAAAGACATTTAGATAATATGTACATGCAACACTCTCACCATACTCACCACTATTGAAAATCTTGATATGTATAATGATATATGTGGTGTTATTACCCTCAATAGAACGTTGATGCTAGATCTGTATGTCAATCTGAATCTCAATGTAGTTGTGTTCTTGTATGTAATTGTATCAACCAGGTTTATAAAATTTATATTGAACCCGACCATTTGAATTCATTTATCATTTTCACTAGCCTCCGCGCTACGCGCTTTGGCTAGCGCTTCGCGCAGAATTTTGGGGGGTGCAACTTGAAACTTTAATTATTCCAAGAATACATGCATGCAACACATGTGCCTATCAACAATGGGGGGGCGTTAAATAATATTTCGGCTGTCCAATTTATTAGGGCGAACGCGCACATGGCCTGCTTGCCTTCTATCTGGCAGCTGGCGCCAGTTGTGATGTTTTTAAGAGAGAGCGCGCGTGGGCGGGATGGTTGGAATAGCGGGCTTACAGACCGTGCACCTTGTACGATACGAAGAGATGTGCACGTGGGCGGAGCGTGGCGGCAGGCTGTTACCTACGTGGGAGCAAGTACAACGATACGCGGGCGACAGGCGGTGCGTGGTGTGTGCGGGGTAGACGACGGACAGACCGTTGTTTTTTGTGACAGGACACGAACAGGACAGGACACGAACAGGACACGACGACGACGTGACGGACAGAGCGGTCTTAATAAGATAGATCTCTAGCTCTAGAGTCTAGACTAGAGCACTTGCCAGAGATCAACCGATAGCAACAGCATGGCGCAACCATCAATGGCGATCTCGGCTTCCACTTGACGGCCCCCTCCGAGCGGAACGCAACGCGGCGGCGCCGAGCGACGCCGTCCGTCGCAAGACTGCGAGCCTCGGCGACCGCGCCGACAGGACCCACCCGCTGGCGGACGCCGTTGGGCGCGCACGAGCCTAGGCGACCGCACTGACCGTTTGGCGCCGTCGAGAGGACGCCGTTGCGAGCACGCGAGCGTCGGCCACAGCGCTGACCCGACGCAGCAGCCAGGCGGCGTCGACGAGCGACGCCGTCCCGAGCCCGAGAGCCACGGCGGCCGCGCCGACCGGGAGAAGCCACTGTCGGACGCTGTCGCGTGCGCCGTGGGACAGTAGGCGACCGGACGCAGCCACCGGCGGACGCCGTCGCGAGCCCACGAGCGTCGGCGACCGCGCTGACCGGACGCAGCAGCCAGGTGGCGTCGACGAGCGACGCCGTCCCGAGCCCGCGAGCCTCGGCGACCGCGCCGACCGGGAGCAGCCACTGGGCCGCGAGTCCACGAGCCTCGGCGCCCGCGTCGCTTGCGCGCAAGCCAAGGCGATCGCCCCGACCCTTCGTGGCAATCGAGAACGACGCCGTGTCGCGATTGAACGAGCCAAGGCGAAAGCCCAGATCGTTCGTGTCAACCCTTGGCAATCGCGCAGAGCGAACGAAGCCACCGACGAGGTAGACCGTTCGTGGCCATCGAGAGTACGCGGTCGCGAGCGCGCGAGCCTTGACGACGGCGCTGGCCAGGACATAGCCACGACGCATCGAGGAGTCTAGGAACGCGTCCACCGAAAAGGCAGACAGGATCGCAGTCACTGGCGACGACGCGACCACGACGGGTCGGTCAACAACGGTTGACAGAGCAGGTGGGCGACGTAGGGCATA
Source organism: Thalassiosira exigua (assembly GCA_036939895.1). Lineage (NCBI taxonomy): Eukaryota > Bacillariophyta > Thalassiosirophyceae > Thalassiosirales > Thalassiosiraceae > Thalassiosira > Thalassiosira exigua. The sequence goes on from JALLPA010000948.1 coordinate 11,688, forward strand.
AGGCAAGCGGGGCGGTTGCGAGGCGCAGGTGGATTCCGATAGGTCAGTATCCAGGCTCCAAACCCTCTTTTAAATGAATTAAAATGACGCTTCTGACACTTTCGACTTGTGAACATCTTATTTTGCAGAATCAAATAAAGGTTAAAAATGGCTTCGACTCCCGTGATATCTGCTAGATCTAGGAGGTTGAGACCTGCCGCAGCGGTTATTTTGGCCACTGCTGGGTCGGAGCTGGCCCAACTCCGACATGAAGTCAAGCATGCTGACAACATTTTGCGTCAAGAGATTCCCACTGTGTTTTCGTCGATCTATGCGATATCAAAGCCTGTCAAAGTGCTGGGATGCTTGCATTGGCAACGCTGGGATCTCTTACGCAAGGTCGAACACGATCTTGCTCACACCCATTGTGAAAATTCATATCTTGACGCAAAAGAGAGGGGATTGAACATCTCCCTTGAGAGATGGGTTGATTACTACAACACCGAAGCACCATCTCGCGATCCACGACCAATCCTCAACTTGTCAACGGTCAAGCAACGAAAGGCCAAGGGAAACCAGAGCGTATCGTCAATGTCTATCTCCCCTCCTTGCGCCAACCACCGCTGGAGCAAGTACATGTACTTCCAGCGTATGCTGAACGGAAGAAAGCACGGAGTCAGTCAATGCGTCCCCAGATCTGACAAACGTCGTAGTCACTTGCCTGTGCGCGATCGCAATTTGATTCTGGGAGAGTTGTGTATTCAAATGGCAGTCCTTTTTTTCGATTTCTACAGGCCAATGGATATCGATTTACCAAATAAATTTCCCCATTTCCGTTTTGGCATCACGGCCAGCCAAGACTCTCTTCTACCTTCCATGAAGATAGAACCTACGTTTGGAACCACTGCCAATGGTCCGACCAAGTCCGCCACAGGAATGATGTAAATTGAATGTTCGCCTTCAATCAGCTCAATCTTAGTTATCATTTTCTCGTCAAAATTGTAATACCTCGTAGAACATCTTGCGACAACATAGCACGTTCTGTCTATTGCATCCGCTGGTATTTGTGTGCCTACCTCGGTATATTGCTTCACGTGTTTTGGCGTAGGAAAAGCAGGTGAATCGAAACAGACAAAACCTAGAATTCTGCCAGCATTGAGGGTATTTGTGGGTCGATCGCTATCATCGAAAACAAAGAGACCCCAATCGAACCACGGAGAGCCGTGAAATTCCGGATGCGCACGAAATTGAATGTCCTTATCCTGCGACATGTCGGGTTTTTTCAACTCAGTAAAACCCGTTATGCAGAATGATCCGTTCCATCCGTGTGAATTGGCTTGTGCAGATATTGCATATAACAATTGTTTCGGCAGTTCTGTGGATACTTTTTGGCGCTGACGATTGTCCCAAATGACTTTTGTCTCTCTTGATCCACGCGTGTCAGACGATACATACGCTCTGTATTTGCCCCTGCCTTTATAGACACTCGTTCGCGGAAATCCCTTGTCATGATAGTCCCGTGTAGTGCTAATGTTGTTGATGACGGTGTTGTTGTGTTCTGTTTTGCCCTGGATTGAATCGTCATCATCTTTTTCAGAATCAATAGGCATAAGCACTTCGGAAAATTGGCAAATAGCAACCTCGACGGTTAAGGTTTCATGTCGTCGAACGGACAAGTCGGTGACGAAGGTACACGTGCGTCGTTGAGTATTTTTTGAAGGAATGGTAACGTAGTGTTGATGCATTTTCTCACCATATTCGCTGTCCCATCCATCCCCGTTGCCATGTCGTGCGATCTGCTCTGTGGCCATGAGGAAGGCTCCGTGCATCTTTTGTAAATTCCATTGATCCGTACCGTCCCTCGGTGGATACCTCCTTTTGATAGCCGAAAGAACTTCGGAAGCTCGCCGTGAACAGTTGATAACTTGACAGCAGGGTTGCTAGACTGTATCCAACGCATGAAACAGAGGATACCTTCGACCGCTGACCTACACCCATTAACACTAGGACCATGGCCCAATCTTCTTTGACCTCTATTATTATACTTGTCAAAAATGGATGACAAGATCAACTCCACATCGTGTGTGTGTAGACTGATCTTATGGACTACAAGATTTCCTTCTTGTTCTTTTCCAGTGATCTTGCTGTTGTCTGTGAAGTCAAAGCGATCTGTTCTCCTCGGAAAATCCGTTTCACTTTGGCGAGCTAAGTGTCCGCTGATCAGTCTGAAATAGCCATTGTAAGTATTCTTATCTTTTTTCCCTGCGTCTTTTTCGCCAAGAATGTCATGAAAAGATTCCACAATATAAGCAAATATACCCAAATGGAAAACGTTTAGTCGTTCAAACGGAGTACATCCATGTATGCCACGTAGTCGATCGGAGAACGGTAGTGTGTGAAAAGCATTTGGAACACGGTATCTCTGCGATATCGACCTCATCAGTTCTGGATCGTTTTGACACTGAACGATGTCCCTATATGTTATTGGTTCGCACAGTTGAGTATCAAAAGTTGACAATTGCTCAAAAATGCATTTGCATACTCGACATGGACAACGGCAGTTCTTTTGCATGTGCCCACAAATATCATTGTGGCCAGCAGTATCGCCAACAATAAATTGAATGAAGAATTTCAAAACAACTGCCTGGCCGTTTAGATGTGTCCGAATACCGCCTTGCTCACATATACGTTGTAATTCACGAAGAATCTCCCTCAGGACCAGATGATGTTCGATCTGCTTTGCATCGGCCGATGCAAGGCTGGATCTACCTCGTCCGATATCAAAATTCGGGACATAACCAAGCGGTCTCCACGCTCTGATTTTTTTTCGAACTTTGCTATTCAAGAACCCTAGCGTGAAAATAAATGGCGAAGCTCCATTGGCCCCATGACTACCTACGCTGACCTTGTCGTAAAATATGATCATTGGGACAGGCATGTGATTTGGTTTGTTGCAAAACCGCTTCACCGATTGCTGGAATAATATTGACGTGTGCATATCTGAGATCTTCCTGTTTGGGTCGAGAGGGGTCGGAACAGTATCAGGGTGATCTATAGTGGCAGGGTCCCAAAAGTCACCCTTACCTGTTTTGCCAGTGAAAATATTGTAACCGTCAACAAGATTGTCTTTTGACATGAGTTCGGTGTCATGGAGTAGTGACATTGTGGAAATACTAGGCTTCATTGCCCTGGGATTCTCACAGGGTATCGCTGTAGGTATGTCTGACGGACACAGCAGGCACTCTACCTACTGCACCCATGATCTTCGTTGCTCTGCCTTCGAAGCTCCAATCCAAGCAGCCACCTCAATCGATCGAACGATGCATCGATGGGATTCGCTGGCTCCTTTCACCTTACCATACAGCATCACAGCGTGTGTGCAAGACACTGCCCACACCAGCATGCGGCCCTGAGAACTATCTTGTTCTTGCTTCGAAGCTTCTTGCTTCCTACGATCTTGCTTCGCACAACCGTGGCACGATCGATACAATCTTGGCAAGAGACCGCTCTTGCTTCATCAATCTTGCCAAACGGACGAGCGCACTCGCTTGACTCCGTTTGCTCAGATCAAACACTGATCGATCTCAGATCACCCTTTGATCGCTCTAGATCATAATTAATCAATCTCAACTATTGTAAAACTTGAATCACATATCGATACACATCGATCCTACCTTAGGCTTTGAGCCCTTAACAGAGCCAGGGGACGCCCGGCTAGCTGATCAATTACATCACTGATATCCATTGCAGTTGGGGACGCCCACCGATGTCAAGTGATATCGACGATTAATTCATACGTTTCCTCTGCGAGTGTAGTTTTCTGCAAGAGCACCAACTGCTCGCTCTCGCTTCTTCTTCAATAAGAGTGTCAACTTCCTTCTCTCCTCCAAGAGTATCAGCGCTCGCCTCTTCCTATAATCTACACTTTCCCCCTTTACGATTACAATGACTCCTTGCCCACTATTGATGCCAAGCTCGTTACCAGCTGACGGGACTGGTGGTGAATTCATTCAAGCTACTTGCACCTCCAGAGAGGCCAGTCCTCTCAAGCCCTGCTTCAGCAAAATGTGCTTTTATCGAGCCAGCTCTACTAGCAACCTTCTCTGACCGGACTAGCTACCCGACATGTGGAGGCACGATGTAAGGCCATTGCAGCCGGCATCTTCAAGCAATGGCAGAAGTAGGACCAGCACGTCCTTCTTTCCTCACAAGTGGTTCCAACGAAGCCCTCAGCGGTCAGGACATCCCGTGGACTTGAATATCTATATCGTGACATTATATGGTAGCAGTTCTACTATCGCGGCGATCCATGCCATCTTTGCCACCCTTATGGTACCTTCCTTTCCATCCCTTAGTGCACATGATGGAACATGTGTAGCATCCACTGCTTACCTTCAATCATTGGGATCCGATCGAACATGCGTAGCATCCATTGCTTACCTTCGATCGTTCAATCCGACAAGCCTGGCATCAACTGCCCATGTTGGATTTGGCAAGACATCTTCCAGCAAGATACATCAGCGCAACGAGTTCATCCACCTGCCCAAGCATGGGCACATTCCCTTCGATCTTAGAGTCATCCACCATGACATTAGTTTGGCTTCAGCAGCAACATTATGAGTATTGAATCCAACGAATGCGGCCATCCTTTCGCACCCTTCCAGCAAATGGTTCTTGGACTTTATCATTCATGTCACATTGACTCGGGCTTCTTCCTCTTCAAGCGTCAAAGACCCCAGTGATTACCACACAGCAATGACCACTCTCTCATTCATCTCTGATCTCCAGTCTCAGCTCAATTGGTACATTCCTTTCAGATCTCCTGATCAAGCGGCCGACAAAAAGGAATATCACCATTGGACCTCCAGCACTTACCCTGCTTCCTCAACGGCCTCCAGCGCCTACAATGATCAGACTGAGATTAAGAGTGTCCAGCCTACCTTCGACTCTCTATGGAGGAAGGCAGCTGTGCAAAGGGGCCCCCCTGACATCCCATCCTCTGAGGAGAGAGTTCCTATTCACCAGACTTTTGCGTTTTTTGGCATCTCTGTGATGGATCCTCCTACGTCTCCGCGACTTGATTCTGATCGTTCTTGGATACCTCCCTGGCATCTATCCTTGATGTTAACTACCACACTCTTGGGCACACCTCGGTCCAAGAGGGAGATTATATGCACTGTGGCACAAGCTGACACCAGATTTAGCGAACCAAGGCACTCCTTGTGTGTTCACCATGGTCATATTCCCAGGTCATCAAGCACTTTCGTATGCTCCTTCAAAAGGTTCCAAGTTTACAAATGCGGACAGATCCAACATCACTGCGACAGGCAAATCTACGTCAGCTTTAACTCTGCAGTTGAATACTCCCCTTCCAATCACTCTTCCACCTTCACTGCAAGGTATCCGCAGCAGTGGGCTTACTTGGCAACAGTTTTGGACTCGAGCTACTGTCATAGGTCTCAATGACAACTCCAAGCCCCTGCTCATCTTACTCCTATGTTCAGGCCGAGTCAGATCCACTCAGATATCCCGTCTTTGGCAACTTTTGGTGAAAACTTGGTCCTGAACTCTGCCAACCCAGACAATTATGATCCCATTGATATCAGTTTTGACTCAGATTCAACAAGATTTGGGATTGGCGGCCAGGCCGCCGTGTATTGCTCTCCAAATATTTGTCACTTTGAGGACCTGCATCTCGACCCTGTCAGAGAGCAACGGACGGGTAGATATGGAAGAAAGGATTGCCTGCAGATCAGCACACCAGTCACCAGGGATCTTTGATGCTCCAAGGCTTCAACAGTCAAGGGGTACTCCAACTACGTGGGCTTTCCTTCCCTGGAAAGGATTTACATCCACTCAGCCATTCAATCTGTCATGAGTCTACCACCGTCTGAACATTTGCTTTGGAGGGAGGTAGAGGGAGATGACTACAGGGAAGACGAGCCCACTCACGCCGATGCTCCTTCTCCTCAATCTTCCACAAAGCCATCTGATGACCTGCCGCTGCCTACATAGACACCATCCTTTGACCTACCTTTGTCATATCATGTCTACAATGCTTCCTGCAAGCGGGCTCCGTGTCAATCCAACATCTACTCTCCTAGACATCCATGGGCCAGCACCTTCGATTTTTTCAAGACGACCTCCACCGGCCTCCACCGACTTAGTCGTTCAACGCATCATCATGCACTGCCAGCAACAGGCTAGTACAGGGTTACCATCGACTAACCTGTGTCACGCCCATCAGATGGATCAAGGTGCTCTTCTACCCGCAGCAAGAGCTATCCAGCTGTCATCGCTCTCCCCTGATGAGAGGGAGCTGGACAGTCATCTCTTCTACGACACGTGGACCGAGATCTTCGACATTGCCTCCTGCCTTTAGACCAAACAGCTCGTCCTTGGGTCAACTTTATCTCACTTCTTTGGCAGGGACGGAATTCACAGCCAGCAGGCACCTCAGCTCCTGATGCAGAGCTTTGTTTGGAGAGATAATGCAAGTCCTCAGTCGCCTTGACGTTGGTATGAACTGCCACTGCCAGGGACAACCTTCCGCTCCTTCATTCCCATCGACTGTTTGCACCCATCGACTAACTGTTTTGGTACCTCAAGAGTCCAGGCACCGGCTTCCCCTCCTCTGCGTGCCCCACCGTCAGACATAGCATGGGGAGATGCCATCAAGGCTGGAAGTTCTGGGGGTAATCACAGCAGCATACAATGTATTGGTTCCGGATATTGTCATTCCGTTAGGCAACAATTGCGGCTTCAATCGCTAGACCTGTCAAAGCCACCTTCCGCGCAGAGACTCGGCAAACCTACTGTTGACAACAAACCCAATCATGCCATCCACACTCTGGGACATCGCTCCTAGGGCAACCAGCAGAGAGTCATTGACAAGCAACCAGCAAGTGCTCGTGGCAATTGCGTATGGCAGCAGCCTCTGAAGTCTCCTCATACCTCATTACAATGACAAACTTCCGACCTCAATGATGATCATGCAAATGAGAGGGAGACAATCACATCCAACACCATCAAACCAGCAGGCTCCAACTGTCAACCTACTGACTCTCAGCATTCTTCGACCATTCTTGTATGGTTATCCAATGGAGATCCTTCCAGCAAGGCTCTTCCAGCAACTCTTCCAGCAAGACCCTTCCAACAAGGCTATGTTGCTATCTGCAGATCTTCATTGGAACTGCAAGCTGATAATGTGCTACAATCATTGGTGTACATATCGCCCGCCGATCTGTTCACCCTCTTCCTGCTTCCGGCAGAAGACAGAGTGACTATCTTGGATCAGACTCCAAATCCGCTTATGTCCAACAAACCTCAACTGCTGTCACCAATGACCACCACGTGGCATTCAGCAGCTCACGGTTTCAAGTGCAGCTCCTGCAATCTACTACGACAGGATCTCACATCGAACAAGGCACTTTGCTACAAGCTCATCACAGATCTCTACGATCTCATCATGCATATACAGCTATGCTTGGGTCTAGCCATCATGTATCTGAAACTGCTCGACGCAACACCTCATGATGCTCACTGTGTGTTCCGGCAAACAACAGCTTCTGCCATCACCTGCATTGAACCATCAATCATTGGCTACATTGTCACAGCTTTGGAGTTGAAGGGACAGCACTACCGACCTATGCCAAATTGTCATTCCTGGACATTGCTTCTGCTCCTACGCAAACGTATCCTTCATCTCAAGGACACACTGCAGTCTGAGATGGAGCCAGATTCAATCAACATCAAGTCAATCACTCCACGCCTGGCTGACCAATATACACCTCCTTGGAAATCAGCAAACACCAGCAATGGTATCAGCGCTCCATCATCTATTTCAATACAACGTGGAACCACTTACAATTGCATCAGCTCCAACTCCAAAAGAGGTAATGGGAACAACCGTCTCCAGCCCGTCAGGTGGCTACCTCTATTGCAACATCCCGTGGGTTCCAGAAGGAGTGTATCCAGGAATCTACCCCTGCATCAAGCTTCATCCTCAGCAGAGAACTATGCCCCGGGATACAACATCACATCTAGTGACACAGCCATCCATTTCTACCTCTCTGATCATCGTTCACTATGATCGCAACCCTTGTTGCCAGAGTGTACCTTCGCAATACCTTGGGCAGTTCTCGTATATGGCCACGCAATCTCTTGCTGGCCTGAGAAGGAGATACTCGACTCGATCCTATCTCAAGGTACAACCATCCAACAACTGTTCGTCTACAATAAGGATGGGGATCGGGGTCCATCTATCAGTGAACAGCCTCCTGGCACTCGCACCAACCCTACATGTGCGGACTCCCTATTTGCTTGTGAACCATCAACATGTTTCTGTAACAATAGCTTCGCGTCAGTACAGCTGGCTCCACTGCACACTGTCTGCCCTAGGATGAAACTAAGCGTTCTTCTGCCTCAGTCAAGACAAGCCCATCATCAGCATGACATCTTCGTCATAGCATCTACTGCCTGTGACACTATTCATCCTCGGCGCCTACACATATGCCTCTACAAGGATACATCATCCATCACCTGAGAACATGATGACTACCTCAACGGCATCTGTGTTTACTTCAGCACTACAATTGATGCAAAAAAGGAATCTGTGGACCACTCTATGTCTTCATCACCTACTGTCTACGTCCCTAGCCAAGGCAATGATGAACCCAGAGATTGCACCAATGATGTTAAGACCTTCAATCGGACCTTCCTGACGGTTTGAATCAAGCCGCCTCCGGCAGTCAAGAAGCCATGCTTCGGCCATGCCTCGGCCATGCCTCCTGCTTGGCATGCAATGCTCTTCTTGTAGCAACCGGCTTTGCCACAGCAAACTTCTACCTTCACCTCTTCTTCAGCCCAGGACTTCTGAAGAGAGGGAGTGTGGGAATACTAGGCTTCATTGCTATGGGATTCTGCTTGGGTATCGCCAGCACACACTCTACCTACTGCGCCCCGATCTTCGTTGCTCTGCCTTCGAAGCTCCAATCCAAGTAGCCACCTCAATCGATCGAACGATGCATCGATTGGCTTCGCTGGATCCTTTCACTTTACCATGCAGCATCACAGCGTGTGCGCAAGATACTTCCCACACCAGCATACCGCCCTGAGAACTATCTTGTTCTTGCTTCGAAGCTTTTTGCTTCCTACGATCTTGCTTCGTACAACCGTGGCATGATCGACACAATCTTGGCAAGAGACCGCTCTTGCTTCATCAATCTTGCCAAATGGACAAGCGCACTTGCTTGACTCTGTTTACTAACACCGATCGATCTCAGATCACCCTTCGATCGCTCTAGATCATAATCTCAACTATTGTAAAACTCGAATCACATCTCTATACATATCGATCCTACCTTAGGCTTTGAGCCGTCAACAGAGCCAGGGGACGACCGGCTAGCTGATCAATTACATCAATGATATCCATAGCAGTTGGGGACGTCCACCGATGTCAAGTGATATCAACGATTAATTCACAAAGGTACGACAAAACCTCATTTAAATTTGATCCGAATGAAAAGAAGACGCAACCGATCTAGGGGCTGTGCCTCTAAAGGCATGCTGGACCGCCATTGTGTTAGGCTAAGACGGACGAAACAATTGAGCTCGCTATGGGCAAGCAACCCGTTCAAATAGCACAAAGGCCATGAGCAGAGAAAGATACGGCTGCTTCCTACCCGGCGTGTGGAGCCGAGCAACTTCTTAGAACTCGCTCTTGATGACAATTTGTCGGGGTTCTCTCGATGCGACCAAACGAGGGGCGCATTGCCACCAGATGCATCGCGAACCTTGTCGGGTGCAGATGCACGGACATCGAAGAAAAGCATATGTGTTGGTCAAGCAGCTCTTTCAAAGAGCTGACGCAGCAATCGACGGAGAAAAAAGCGCCGAGGGAGAGAAACTTGATTTCCCACTACATATATTGCAGCCTGTTGAGCTTGTCGGTTTCACACACGGTTGCGTGGGTGCATTTGTTGAGGAAAGAAACCGTCTTGAAAGAACCAAATCATTGATCTCTACCCCCTTCAAGGGAATCACAACTTAAATTGACAAATTGGTCACCTCCCTCCCTCGTATTTTTGTCCGATCGGTATCATCCGTGGAACGGCCCCCATCTGTGGAACCACAGCAATAATAATGGACGCGGAGACGCACAGGCCGGTCAGAGACGAGCGCACAAGAGTATCGTAAAGAGTCAGTCAGTCATGAGAACCAGAGAAGCATTTCACCCTTTCTTTGGGACTGCTCTATCTCTCTCTCTAGAGGCACAGGGTGTGATGGCATGTGATGAGCAATGGCGCGTTTTTTGGACCCTGTTCCCACATTTGCTTTGCATGATTCAACCCTGTTGAGTATTTGCTCTAGGGTTTAGTACGTGTTATTTACGCTCTAAATGACTCGGTTCCACAAAAACGCTAACTAAATTGGCTATCAATCCAGGCTGGTTTGCTCATTTCAAATCAGATACGCTTCGAAGTATACGGACTATATACTTCTAAATACGATCTATACCTATCAAATTTTCACCTAAAATATGAATATATATTGCTCGTCTCTCAGAAATATAACGGCGAGAATCTTAGCGAATTTCAAAAGGTCCCACGATACTCTCACGCAGGAATATATTCGAATGAAAAGGTAGGGATAATCGTGAGGTTAACCCAGAGCCGCCTCCAAATAAGCTCTAATAAGTGCTTTTATCGTGTCAATTTAGCTCAAAGCGCGACTCTGTCAATTTCGGACCTCTTCCGAAAATCGTAAAATATTTTGGCGAAATATTTCATCACAAACCATTAAAAAGGACGTAATATGTGTCAATTACTCGCTATTTTTGTCAACCAATTCGAGCGCGCTCTCGCGGATATTTTATGTAAGCTTCGTAGAATCTTGACTTTTATTCAAAAAGAACCTATTGAGAATTAAAATAATGTCTTAGTAATAAAAAAACAGAGGCATAATGTCACCTTTGTAATAAACCAACTAGAGACAGCTGCCACTGCTACAGACACGGCAACATTTTTTAAAATTGAGGAAACCTCACACGGACAATGTAATTACTGCCAACGAGCACCAGGCTAACGCCATGTCTATGCTAACAATTGCCGCAGAAAATATTGTTTGTACAATCTCCGACGTGGATCCCACGGAGGAATTCGAAGAAAGTCG